>ABLG01000065.1:0-90025 GCA_000172435.1 Meloidogyne hapla | reverse complement strand
ACAAATAAATTTTGTGCCAACTTCATTGCCGGAATTGAGGTTCAGGTGTGGACTCAAACTAAGGGAGGCATAACAGGGGAATGGCACCTGTTAACCGAAAAGCAGGATCAGAAGAGCGCCCGAGGAAGCCGCCAGGGGGAAACGCCTAGAATCTTTGTAATCCTGTCGGTTTTCGCCGCCAATTTTTCGGGTTTCAGATATCGAAACCTTTGTCAGGGGGGAGGACCCTAGGGAAAAGCGGGTTAGCCGCGGCCCTCTCACTTTCATTGTAGGTATTCAGTTGGAATGGTTCCCAGTTTCTGGTACTCAGTTGGCGGTACTCACCTGACCCGTTCCGAACTAATAGGGAGCCGAATTTAATACTCAGAATAATATATTTTTAGATGTTATGGAAAATATAATTCAAAAATAGTTTTATAAGACGAGAAAATGTTATAGAACAAACAACAAAACTTTATACCTCTGAATTTTTAGAAAAATTTAAAATAAATAAAAGTGATTACAAAATGGTTTAGTAGATCGTAATACCCAGAATAAAATATTTTTTAAACTGTCATGGAAAATATAATTCATCAAAGATTTTTAAGACCAAAAAATGAGAAAATAACATTTTTGAAAACTTCTGCGGTTTTTCAAAACATCACTAAAGGACCAATACCTATGTAATTATCTTGCTTTTGAAATTTAAAAAAAAGGAAAAAATATAAAGAAAAAAGAAACAGAAAAAAACAAAAAGAATACAAATCAAAAAATCATAACTTTGGAATTTACAAGGTCTCTTACATTCATGCCCACGACTTTCTTTCACTTTAACTCGTTTTCATGTCTTTTTCCTTCTCCAGTTGCATTTCATGTGAAGGCATTCCCAAGATCAGAAGTATAAATAAGTGGTAAATAGAGATAAATATTTGGTTGTTTCTCGTACCCTTGGTTTATTTCAAATCTAACATTATAATCGTGTATCAAGAGAAAAATGTTTAAACCCACTGAAAGATAATTTAATTAAATGATTTACACAGTCAACTCTCAATATAACGAATCTGAAGGGGCGAAAAAAAAAGTTTGTCAAACCGAGAAGTTCGTTAGATTGAGTCGTTTTAGGGAGAAATATTAGTCAGGGCCAGAGGAAATGCTCGTTACCATAGTTTATAATTCAGAGAAATGTTCGTAAAAATGTTCGTAAAAAACAACTATATCGAGAATTCTAAAATAAACATACAGTTTTCCGGAACATAAATATGCAAACTATATAAAGTGCCGTATAATATATTTTCTTTCCAATTTAATTCAGTTGAGGCTTCAATATACTCAAAAGTCGAGATTTGTTTACTAAAATGAGATTTATATGATTTATCAATTTTTAAAAAGCTCACTAAATGCTTGTAAAAAGATCATAATATAGAGTATTATATGTATTATACGCCAAAAATAAATCTACAAGATTTCTTGCTAGTCCAAGCAAATTATATAAAACAAATAAATTCTTTTCTTTTCGCGTTAGAACTTTTAAGAGTTGAAGAAGGGAATTCATTTGTGTATTTACCCTAAATATTAAAATATTATCATGTTAATGTTGTTGAATAATTAATTGGATAGGAGATGGAATTAAAGATTTATTTATGAGTAATTATCAATACCTTACGGCTCAGGATTTACAAGCAAGCTAGAACTGATTGCCTCCACACCAGGGATTGTAGCTATCGCAGATGGTTATTTATATGTAAACTAGGAACGGGATGTCCTTTTTCCCGGTTTTTTGGACGATTTCCCGTTCCCGGTCCCGGTTTTTTCAAAATTCCTAGCTCTAGTTTTTTCGGTCTTGGGGTTTTGGCAAATTATTTATAGCAGAAATAAGCCCATTTTTAATAAGATCTTACTGAAATTTAATTAATAAAATCACATTATATCAAGATTATCCCTCCTAATTCCATTTGTTGCCATAAATTGATTATATTCATCAGTGTTCATAATTTGTTCATAATCACGGAGTCTTTTAAGAATGAAATTTTTTTTACGATTACTAGATGTACGTGAAACAGCATCATTTATATAAGCTAAGTGTGGTATAAGAACATTTCTTTCGATATGCCCAATTACCTTAAAAATGATGTTATATAATCTTAAATATTATCATACATTATTTTAAATGCAATGAGGTTAATTAATAATTTTCTATTTGGTCTTCGCCAAATTTTTGAGGGCAAAATATGCATCTGTTAATATTATTTACCTCGTTGAAATTATGGAGTTCACCTCTTAATAATAAAAAATAGTGGGGATACCTAATAGTACCGTTCAAACTAATATTTTTAAATGATTGGAATCCACGCCAAATCTTCTTAAAATATAAGATTATTTTTAAATACCAACATTTTCTATCTTTGTTTTAAAATTTGAAATATTCTCATCAGCATTTACATTTTGTTCGTGAAGAACTTCCCCAGCTTTGCTTTCAATAATATCTTGAATTGTAACGTTTCCGTTAGCGTTTAATAAATCGTCTACAGTAATCTTTCTCAGGATATGAATTAAAAAAGAAGTTTCGGTAAGAGAAAAATATATCGAATGATCAGGTTGTATGAGTGGATTATAACCTGAATTCATTTTAATGGTATTTAATTTATTATTTTCTAATTTAATTATTTTCTAATTTAATTTTTTACTAAATTACCTGTTATTCCTGATCCTTCGATCAAAAGTTGTGGTGATAATATGACAAAGAAAAACAAAAAATAAATTGAAATAAATGGATAAAACATTTATTTTCTCAGAATTTTTTAAGACTTTGTCTAAAAAAGTTAGGTATTGGCTAGCAAAATTTATATTCCTTTATTTTTGCTTTTTCAATAGGCATATATATTTTAAAGCATATATATTTTATAAGGCATTAAAAAATTAAAAAATATATCAAAAATGAATGAAAAATGAATGAAAAATGAATGAAAAATTCTTAAAAATGCCTCTCTTAGGCAGGATTTTTCTTACCCCTCCCCTCAAACATTTACACTCTTTCACTAGTCTTACAATATTTTTCGACTTCATTTATATAGCAGCCCTCCTGACTGCCATCACGTTCAAAAAACGTAATTTTTTTAGAATTTATAAAGACGGCAAGTGCCATGTCATTGTAAAGAATAATGAGAGAGAGAGAGAGTAAAAGAGAGGGGTGGGTTAAACATGAAGCGAAAATTTCTTTGTAAAATCGATAAAAAATTAAAAAAATTTTAAAATTTTTTAAATAATTTATTAAAAACTAACTTTAAAAATTCTAAAAAATTTCAATTTTTTAGAATTTTGAGCAATGGAGTTTGAACAGGCTCAAGAAGGGAAAATTTTTTGATAGAAAATTAAATAAGGCAGGGTTGAAACAAAGAAAATTATAAATTCCATAAAAGACAAAAAATTTTTTTTTATCTATTATTTGAAGGAAACTAATTGTGAAGAGAGAGAATTTTTATGCTTTAGGGATGGAAAAATTCAGGAATTTATACAAATATTTTTAAATAAAATTCCGCATGCGTGATTTTTTTCTCCCCCACACCTCTTCTTTCAATAAGGCATTAAAAATTAAAAATATTAATTTTACGTTAAAGAATTTTTAAAATGAAAAGAAAAATCCATCGAATGCCTTGCCTCACCTCTCCCTCCTTCTTCAACTTTACATGCCTTCTCTCGTCTTACACTCTTCGAAATTCTTCGTTTTCATAACCGCATTCGATGCCCTCATAAAGCATTCGATGCCATATGTCAAAATTCGATTTTTCAAAAGAATAAGGGATGTTTGAATAGGCATTGAATAAGGGTAAATGAGAGAGAGTGAGAGGGTAAAACTAAAAATTTCTCTTAATCTTTAATGCCTTATTTATATAATTTTTATAATGCCTTAAAATTTTTTTATAAAATTATTAAAAATTAATTTTTAATATTCTTTAAGTTGTGTTATTATAGCAGTGAAACAGAGTATTCAAAATTAACAGTAAATCTTGACAGACTTGCTTAACTTTCTAAATTGGTAGCAGCTAACAATAAGGCCTATTTGAATTTTAACAATATGTCTAACAAAGGGGAAATTAAATTCTTAAATATTTTTCTAAATTTTTTAAATAAACTTTTAAATAAAATTTTTTGATTTGAAAGAGCCAATTTCGCTTACTGTAGAAAAACCTCTCTCATTTACACTATAATAAATTAAATTGATAGAGAGACTTTGTAAAAATCATAGCCTTTATTAAAATTCAACATTAAATTAGGTCACAAATGTCAGTTCTAAGGTCAACATGTCATAAAATGAGGTATACTGTACTTCTCTTAAATGATATAAGTTTGAATTTTATCAAAAATATTTATGAGAATTGCAAAGATTTAAAAAATCACCCAAAAGTAATTAATAGTAACCTTCTCTATTATATTTTAAAGCTTAAGAATCGGAAAAACTTAGGAATCGGCGCTGGAATATGTGACCACTAATTTACCAGTCCCGATAGGATACATTCCCTCAAAATAGATGGAGTAATCCAACGCCACAACAACTTGGCTTTTTTAGATAGGAGAATACAGTGACACTTAACGTTAGTCATAAGTATTTATTTAACCCTCAATGAATCTTCGAAACTAATGATTTGAAAAGAATTTATGCTAAATTTTCACAATCATGAAACTAAGTTTAAGAAATAAGGATTGTATATTCTAAAAGAATTTTTTAAATAATAAAAGCGTTGTTTTACATAATAGAAAGTTTTAAACAATAGTAAGTTTTTTTACATAATATATGTAAATTATTTTAACTTATAGGTGTTTTCGTTTTTGGGTGGGATGAGTCTTGTATAATGTCTTTCGAAAGAGTTCGGAAAACTGTGGGAATAAGGTGATGATGATGTCGACCCGCCAGAGAACGAGTCTATTAAGTTCAAAAAACATAAGGAGGACAAACTCAAGGGCGAATTTTTCAAGTCTTTCGAATGACATCATACTCGACCCTAGAAAGAATTGCAAAAATTTAAATAAAATCCTATAATCTTTCGTTTAGGTTAAAAATAAACATTCTTTAACATCATTTAAAAATTTTCTTCAGCGTGTCTTCTCATACTTATCATGTTCTAGTACGATATTTTTCAATATAATCGCGAACCTGAATAATTAATTATAATTGAGTGTAACTAAAACAAGTAAATTTATTGGAGATTAACTAGATATGAACGGTGAGAGACAAGAAATCTCGGTTTTTCGATACCTGCCTCGATTTTTGTGATGATTTTTTCTTCCAGATTTTCTAATAGTAAAGCTACGAAAAATGCTCAAAAAAGTATAGATTTTATATTCCTAGATAAAAATACTTAGATTCGGCTACGTCGATAAACAGATTTTAGCGGGTATACAGATGTGTGTTATTCAAACTAAAGTGTTATTCAGAAAAAAAATTCAGACTGTATTATTCAGACTAAAAGAATAATATTAAGACTAATAATAACAGTTTGTCACAAGGATAATACAATAATGGCTGAATAATGCAGGGAATATATTAAGACTATGAGGCGACACTCGGTCCATGTGCTGACCAAGACTAAACTTGGCGCTTGCTTTTATACTAAACACATAACAACAATTGTCATTATATGCAAAATGGTATTATAAGCCCAAAGGATTGTGCAACGGTTTTAAATTATCGTTCTATATTCAAAAGGCCTTTCAAAATTAATTATTCAATTATGTACAGATAAAAATATTTTTTAAAAGACTTGCCAAATGTCCAAATCGACGTCTTTGAGGTGGAATTATTATTCTTCCAATTTTCTGCATTTGAGTTAAATTTTTATTATAACCAATACTGTCAAATATCTGTTTAAAATTTGGATTTATAACTTGTTGTTCTAATTGTGTTTGAAGATAATGTGGTACAAGTTGTTTAGAATAATAAATATGATATAGATCGTAACGACCCCGAATACTGTCCTCTAATAACTGTTTCTCCGCCAAAGTCATTCGCAACTCTTGACTGAACAATTGAACTTCTGAGAATGTTTTTTAGATCAAAATTGTTTAAAATTTGAAATTTTATTTTTATTTTTTATGGGGCAAGTAAAAACCAGCCATACTGAAAAATAAGATCTGGTTCTGTAAGAAATTCTGTTTCCGTTTCGAGCCAAAATCATTTAATACGGAATAAAAACATTTCTATTTTAAAGAACAAATACAGTAATTTTCCGAATTCTTGCCTGGGGGAGTTTTCAAAAAGCGGCCTAAGAAGTGCCTTAATTTTTCCTGATTGCCAGGAGAAATATTATGTGTATTTAATATGTTTGTTTTCATAGGGCTCGGATACAGTATTTTAAAGTGATGTTTCATCATTTATATTTAATATGTGTGACAGTCGGAAATTGTGACTAAGACAGATTTTCATAAAAAAATTGGTCATTAATAGGCCTATAACGACCAATTTTTTGGTCGTTATAGGCCTATAAATTTTAAATAAATTTAAAAATTAATTACTAGGAAAGGTAAACAAAATTCGAATATGGTTTACAAAATTATCTCCGTGCATACCAAAAGTTGGTATATATGATTGATGAAAATCGAGTTCGTTACGTTGAAGTTCATACAGAGGAGAATATCGTACTTGAAATAAATTAAATAATTAGTATAACACACACATATTCAGAATATTCTCCATAATAAAATTTAAATTTCGAAAATACTTAATCGAAAAAAAAATTATTTTTCGGAAATCCTAAATCTGTTTTGTCCACAATGTTTGTAAAATGCCGGTACACGACAGTTGGGCGCGGCCGATTGGGCGCGGACGATTGGGCGCGGCCGATTGGGCGCGAGGACAGTTGGGCGCCCCATGTTAAATATAAGAAACACGGAATTTTCGTCTCCAAATGGGCAAACGGGTTTCGTAACCGGGCTTATTTAATTCAGAACCTATGGTCAGGTGGGTTTGGGTTAAATGTTTTGGCTTTTTCATTCAAAATGTCTCTAATTATCTCGCGCCCAACTGTCCTCGCGCCCAATCGTCCGCGCCCAATCGTCCGCGCCCAACTGTCCTGCTCCGTAAAAAGCTTAATTACCGTAAATTCGGAAAAACAGCCGCCGCCTGAAGTAGAGCCTCTCCCTTAAATACAGCCCCCTTTGAAAGATGGTTGAAACTTAGAGCCCCCGGTTGCTGTATTTCAGAATTGTATTTCAAACGATACGTTCTTTCCGCCATTTTTAATAAAAAGGGTTCCTCTCCCTCCAGGCCTTAGAATGATTTTCCCCATTACGGATTTGGTGGCACATTATCCAAAGATTTTTTCTATATTAAGCCCTGGTTAACCTTTCTAAAGGGTTAACCGTATATATTCCCCCAAATAGTAAATGGATCTAAACCTCTGCGGCTATTTAACTTAATGTTCGGTCCCTTCGTGTGATAATCGATATAAAAATCCAATTAATGCGTACCAACATAATTCCCGTGCATGTCCAAAACTTGATAGTTTTGTATTGCATTAAATATATGTAACTTAATTAGATATTTGTAAAGCTGATTTGCGCGTACTTCAAATTCATCAAATTGATGTATATAGCCTAGCAATGATATTTGAAAACTTAAATAAAAAAATTTTTTTTCTAAATTAGGTAATTTATTATCTATGGGCCTATTTTCCTTCTCGTGTTTAGGAATTTCATTTTGTCCAGCTTTGTTAAAACAGGTATGTAGGCTTTAAAGACGGCTTAAATGCTAAGCACTAATTAAATTTTAAACGAAGCAGTTAATTTAAAATTAACCAAAACTTACTTAATATTTGGACGTCCAAAATCTTCCAAATAAAATTTAGCATAACTTCTATCATCAACACCATTAAAATTTTTATGATTAACAAACAACTTTATAAGTGTTCTTGCTAGCGTAAACAATTGATAAAAAATAAATAAATTTTTCTCGCCTTGTGTAGGATTTTGTAAAAGTTGTGATTGATATACATCTTCTTCTTGATTTAATTCAATTCTAGAAATATTTCCTTGCTCATCAGACTTAAAGCCATAAGTGTATAAGAAAAAATCAAAATGATCTTTTGGCATAAAATTTCTTTGACCAGCAAGTCTTGCACGAATAAAATTTTCATTTTCTTCATCAGTAGCATACTTAAAGTGGATATCGATGGCATTGAGATAAGGTTTGAGAATTTTGTTTTCAAAATATTCTATTGCCTTTAAAAATTTTGTTATATTAAGTAGGGTTAAGGGTATCGGGATCCCGACAGGTATCGGTCGGTAAAATCCCGACTTTTCTGAATCCCGATGCCGATTTTTAAATACCGATCCCGACCGGTATCGTAATCGCTATTTTTAAAAAATGGAAAATCCCGATACCGATTTTGACCAATCCCGATCCCGAGTCAAAATCGGGGTTCGGGATTCCGATCCCGACCTTTCCGATCCCGACCTTTTAACCCTAATATTAAGAGATACATATCGGTAATCCGCCAGAATTGGTGTCCCGATGGAAAAATGTTTAAAAATAAGAAAAGTATACTTTCTAGAATAAAAATATATGCTGATTACGAATCTGAACTCGGATTTTTAATTAATCGAATCCCGAACCCGGAATTCGAATTTTGGTTTTTTGAAATTTCACTGCTGAGAATAATTACGAAATATTCTTTTTTACTAATATTTTGGAAAAATATTAGTAAAAATGTTAAAAAACATATTTTCCAAACAATTACCCATCCCTAATAATAAAATGGTTATTTAAATTTTAATTACCCAGGAGTAGTTATCCCCTCTTGCCCTCTCTCAATTAATTACCCCTTATTAATTACACCTAGGAGGGAGTGTTTTTTCAGTTTGTTAGAATTAAAAAAATTTTTTATGGTTTAAACACTTACAGCATCAACTTTTAGCGTAAAGTTTTTAATTTCTGGATCACCATGCCAATTTCCATTTCCATAAAAGTTATCAAGTACAACATTTCTTTTAAAAATAAGAACATCCTGAATTTTCAAATCAGTAAGGTTGTTGATTTCATGATCTTCAATCTTATTCAAAATGTGAATAAGAAGGGAGAGGTCAACAATATTGAACTCTTTCTTGTTAGGGAGTTTTTGCACATAAGAATGACATCCTATAATTATTTAAAAATTTTAGAAAATTTACAAATAATTTTATAATTTTAAAAATAAATGCTTATTTAAATATATTTTTATAAATAAATACAGTAATATAAACCTAAAGAAAGGCCAATTTTTAATGTTATTCCAAAGTTGGTAATTTTCAAATATACTGGCCCAATTTCTGGTTACTGTATTTTCTCGATTAATTACCCTGGGTAAATATTTTTTTAACTTCTCAATGGATGCGGTAATTAATCTTAGGGGATGGTTTTTTTATTTCACGAGACTGTTTTTCTCTCAGAAACTTTTCCAAGTTTTCGGACCCTGAAAAATAGAGCGTTGCCTGCGAAAACGTAGCCTACTTTGTATTTAGTCTTTTTAATTATTTTCTTTTAATGTATCAAATTAATTGTTTATTCTACAAAAAAACAAGTTAATTAATCTTACCTGGGTGAAAATAATCCATTCCTTCAACAAATTGTTGAGATAAATTCTCAATAAAAAATAACAAAAGATTTGTCAAAATGAATTGGTAAAATAACATTTTAACAAAATTGTCTTCTGAATATTTTAAGATTTAAAAAACTTTGTTAAAAAACTGCAATTTTCAATAAAAATTAAGTAAAATTGGATAATTTTGTAAAATCAAAAATCAAAAATTTTCTGACTCAACGTTGAAAATCTGAATTTTTAACGTCTACGGCGCAACATTAAACAAGAAATTTTACTAGGAATTACCGTATTTACTCTATTATAATGACATGGCATTCTATTAGAGACTGGCATTGTAATAGAGGAAATACGGTATTAGAAAATCTGGAAGAAAAAATCATCACAAAAATCGAGGCAGGTATCGAAAAACCGAGATTCTTGTCTCTGACCGTTCATATCTAGTTAATTTCCAATAAATTTACTTGTTTTAGTTACACTCAATTATAATTAATTATTCAGATTCGTGATTATATTGAAAAATATCGTACTAGAACATGATAAGTATGAGAAGACACGCTGAAGAAAATTTTTAAATGATGTTAAAGAATGTTTTTGGTAGAAAAATTTAAAAAAACAGGCAGGATTGAGAGAAAATAATTAATTATCAATTCCATAAAAGACAAGAATTCTTTTTTATCTGCTATTTTGATGGGAAAACAATAAAATTGTTAACAGAAAGATGATTTTTTTAAAAAGAAAAATCAGTTGCAGACTGTTAAATTTTCGATTTTTGTGCGAAATTGAATGCTTGAGGCATGAAAAATAATATTCAGAAATTTATACGAATATTTTTAAATAAAATTCCGCGTGCGGAATTTTATTTTCTTACCGCCCCCATCGCCTCCTTTAATAAGGCATTAAAAAATAAATTTATAATTTTACGTTAAAAAATTTTTAAAATGAAAAGAAAAATCCATCGTAATTCCTCGCCTTCACCTCTTCGTCAATTTTAATTTTTATGTTTTATATTTATATATGTGTATACAGCATTCGATGCCCATATTTTTAAAAAGAAGGCATTCATTGAAGAGAAGAGAATATAAGGGTAAATGAGAGAGTGAGAGAAATTGAGAGAGAGAGAGGAGGGGGGGGGGTAAAAAAATTGCCTTTTATAAATCAATAAAAAAATTTTTTTTTTAATTTTTTATAAAATTATTAAAAACTAAACATTATTTTGCATGTTTGTTATTTTGAAATTTTCAAAATTCGGAGAACCCGAACGAAATCTTGACATTTTTCGGTTTTTTTCGGTTTTTAACCGAAAAAACCGACCGAGCTCTCCAGCCGGTCTCTAGTATTTAAGCACTAGTATTAAGCTCTCTAGTATTAAGCTAACAATAAACTTTATTTTCTCACAAAGGGGACTTTACTTTCTCTCTCTGAAGTAAAGGCCCATACATATAATTCTTATTTGACATTTATATCACTGTTAAAAATCCTAAAATTTGAGAAGAATAACAATACAACTTTCGATCCCAAAGTCAACATGTTATAAATTGAGATATACAGTACTTTTCTTAAGTATAAAAGTTGAAATTTTATCAAAAATATTTATGAAATATAGAGAATTGCAAATATTTAAAAAAAATCCCGCGAAAGTTTTAAAATGTCTACCGTATATTCTTGAATAATTACCCTGGGTAATTATTGTTTCGACCTTTTGCTGAAGGGGGTAATTAATTCAGAGAGGGTAATTATTGGAGAAAATACGGCTATCTCAAAGCATTCAATGATTCTTTGAAACGAATGATTTAGAAAAAGAATTTGTGAAATTTTCACAATCATGAAACTATGTTTACGAAAAATAAATTGCATTTATAAAACTTACGAAATAGAAAGAACTGAAAAAAGCCCGAATCTACTTTTTGTTAAAAACATAATTCTACTTAAACATTCTTTGAAAATTTTCTTCAGCTTGTCTTTTCATTCTTCATCATCATCACTTTCATCACTTTCATCGTAATAGACATCAACGTAATTAAAAACCTGAAAATTAAAAATAATCTCTAATAGAATGCCGGTCACTCTATTTTTCAATAGCCTCGCTGAGGGTCACTCTATTGGAGGGGTCATTCAATAGCATGGGGTCTTTCGATTAAAGAAATACGGTAAGTTTATTCAAAGAAAAATAAGTTGACTTATTTGTTAAACTAGAGATGGAAAAAAAGAGATGAATGAGTTTTTCAAAATCCTTGATACTTGGAAAAATCTTGGAAAATTTTTTAATTTTAACTTCATATATAAAATTCTTAGATGCGGCAACACAAAATTCTAGGGCTATTTTGTGACGATATACAGACTTGGCCTTATTTCCTATGCAGGGAATGACAGAAAAGTTTCAGTATCTGTCAAGTTTCAGGGAAAGACAGAAGTTTCAGTATAACCATAATGGCGGTATAAACTAGGGTTGTTCCGGTTAACTGAAACCCGAACAGATATTTGAGCTCTACCCGGAACTTAATAAGAAGACTTTCAAGATTTTGAAAACACAATCACTAATTAAATCATATGAATTTTTATTTAAAAACTTGCAAAATCATCAAAAGGACGTTGTTGAGGTGGAATCATTTCTTGGAAGTGGACCATTTCAGTAAAAGTTGGATTATAACCAATACTGTTAAATATTTGAACAAAATTTGGATTTATAACTTGTTGCTGTAATTTTGCTCGAAGGTCATGTTGGTGAGCATCTTGAAGGTCAAGATGCTCAGAATAATAAATATGGTACAAATCTTCATGATACTCATAAGCACGGGCTAATATTTCCTTCTCTTGAGAAGTCATTCGCAGCTCATCGCTGAACAATGGAACCTCTGAAATCATTTTTTAATTATTGTTAAAAATTTGAATTTATTTCCTTATTAAACGAAATCCTTGTCATCGGGTTTTTCCCAGATGGGGATGGGCTATTTTAGAGGAAATATTTAAAAATTTTAGAAAGAAAAATATTAAAAATATATTTACTAACAGATTCATTTCAATAATTCCCTAAAATAATTTGGCATTTTCTAATTCTTTAAAATTAAAAATATTTTAATAAAAAACCGAAACGAAGTTTTCGTTTCACCGAAAACGAACCGAAACGCAACAAAAATTCATCGGTTTTCGGTTCGATTTCAAACCAGCAACCCTATCCAGTAGTTTTAAAGTAAAGATTTTCTGTGTTGCTCAAATAATTAAATAGGTAAATATTTTCAACCGAAAAACATAGGTTTTTTTCAAAACTCCAACCCTAGCCAGTAGTTTTATAATGATTTTCTGTAATTGCTTAAATAATTAAACTAGGTAAATATTTTCAAACTAATATTGAATATTTAATTGAGAGAGAAAAATTATTTGAGCATATACGGTAACAAGTTATCAAGTGATATTCTTCAAATAGAGTATGTGACAGTCGGAAATGGAGACTTAATAATAATAAATCGAATTAATTTTCCTAAAAAGTACTGTCATATTCGATAAATAATTACTATAAAATGTAAACAAAATTCGAATATGGTTTCCAAAATTATCTCCATGCCTAACAAAAGTTGGATTGTATGAATGATAAAAATCTGCTTCGTTATCCTGAGGATTATATAGAGGAGTATGACGAACTGAAAATAAATTAAATAATTTTATTTCATCGAGTAAAATTTTAGTTGGAATAAACCGAAACCGAAAAATTATCGGTTTTTCTGTTGGACACTTGCGGAAGGCTTTCAAATCTCCTAAAGCCTGTCCCTAACAGCTAGAGATGACAGTATTAAAACAACCATTAACAGGGGTTCATATCCGTCCCAATTTTTAGTCGTATCCGCCCGCGGATACCCGCGGATATATCGGATATATCCGTGTTTCTCAAAATGGTCAAATCTTAGAAAGTGAAACCGATCCCGATACCGACCCGGTATATGGTATTTATAAAGATCTTAATTCATTATAAAATTGAATTAAGATATTCAGCGCCGCAGGCGAAAATTTTGGATTTTTAGATCGACGTTTTAAGGGAAAATGGCATTAACTATTAAATTTTTAAAAGAAATTGCTTACAGCCATGCTGCCCATTGATCAAAACTGGATAACCTTGTAATATAAGTAAATTAAATATGTTTAATTGATAAAGATGTCCATATAAATAGTTTGCGCGTACTTCAAATTCATCAAAAGCTTGTATATAGGTTAGCATTGCTATTTGAACACTTAAAAAATTAATTTATTTTGTTTTCATGTTATATTTCCAGCTCAATCTTAAAATCATAGCTTTAGTTTGGAATTTCCATATCTATGTAGTGATATCGATAATTGATAAAAAGGCTGGAGATTCTTATCAATCCTTTATTTAACATATTCAATTTTAGACTCCTGTTTCCCGTGTATTGAAACTTTATTTTGCCGTGTTACATTAAGATGTCGGCTTCAAGAAGCATGGATTCGAGTAACTACATTATTTTAACACAAAACTTACTCAAAACGTTGACGGCCAAAATAACGCAAATAAAAATTAGCATAGCTTCTATCATCAACACCAATAAAATTTCTATTAACAAACAACTTTATCAATGTTCTAGCTAAAGTAAACAACTGGTATAAGATAAAAAAATTCTTTGCGTTTGGATGAAGATTTACGGGTTGACCATAATGAATACTTAATGCACTCATATATTGGCCAAGAATATTATTTTCAAAATATCCTATTGCCTTTAAAAAAATTTTTTATTAGAAAATTTTTATCAATGAGGCAATTAAGAGCACTTCTCAAATAATTACCCCTCTCTAATAATTACCCCTCTTTCAAATAAACCCTCTCAGGGGGTATGTTGACTATTAAATAACCCTCACAAATAAAGTATAGTTAACCCTCTCTATTTATTAACCTCTCTAGTTATTAACATAAGTACCCTGGGTAATTAGTTAAGAAAATAAAGTATTTTGTGGATGTAGATTAAAAGTAGACTAACAATAAGGTTGGAACCACGGGTTCTCTCTATATGTTTACGGCTATCTATCTGTTCCGAAAATCCAGTGATTCTTCAAAATTTTAAATTGAAAATATAATATTATTTGAACACTCACCGCATTAAATTTTAAAGTAATATTATCCATCTTGTGAACAAACTCTTGGTCTTCTTGCCAATATTGATAAATTCTATCAAGTATACCATTTCTTTTATAAATAAGAACATTTTGAATTCTTGTTAGAGAGGGGTCAATTATTTGAATTGTTGTATCATTTATGTCCATTTCATAATATTGAATCGTGTTCAGAATGCGTATAAGAATGGAGAGGTCAACAATATTGAACTCTTTCATGTTGGGGGGTTCTTGAACACGAGAATGACCAGCTTGCATGCTTCCTATTATTATTTTAAAATTTTAGAAAATTTAACTTATTTGGTGGATTTAATTTTAAAATTGAAATACTAAGGAAATTTTCAAATAGCCAAAATCAATGTTTTCCGTTTATGTCTTTCAGCATAAAACTTAGAAATCCCGATTTAATCAATCTTACTTGAGGGAAGATTATTATTCATTCCATTAACAAATTGTTGAGACAAATTCTCAATAAATATTAAAAAAAGATTTGTTATAATAAATGTATAAAATAACATTTTAATAAAATTGTATTTTGAATATCTTAAAATTCAAGATTAAAAAAATTAAAGTTCTCTATTCAGATTTTTAATAAATAATGCCAAGGACGAGAAAATCCTCTTCCAATTTTGGGGCATTCTCAATACTCAATCGACTTAATCATTTTTTAACTTAATTAGAATTTATTAGACAATGCCTAGACTCTGTTACAGAATTTTCCTGTGGGGTAAAATAGGAATAAAAGATACAGTCTTTCTCCTACGGTTTTTCCGAGACTATTCAAGCAGTTACTTTTTATAACGCATTAAAAATAAAAACTATGCTTTAAATTTAAAATTTTTTCTTAAATTTTTAAAATGAAATGTGAAGGCAAGATTTTGGGCAGGATTCTCCTTACCCTTCCCTTTAAAATTTACACTCTTCGTTAGACAGCATTCGATGCCCTCAACAGTTTTCGAATTTATATGGAGGGGCTGCAAGTGTCGTGTCATTTAAAATTATAAGAGAGAGGAAGAGAGAGAGAGGGAGCAAGACGAGAGGGAGGGAGAGGGAGCAAGACGAGAGGGAGGGAGAGGGAGCATTTCCAGTAAAACAGGAAGCAAAAATTGCATATTAAAATCAATATAAAAATTTTATAAATAAAAATTTAACAATTTTTATTTTTAGAATTCTTGAAGTTTTAGAATGTTGAAACAAAGCATTGAATTCAGAATTTGGAGAACCAGAAATTGAGAAATCTCAAAAAGTGGAATTTTTTGATAAAAATTTTTCAAAAAACATGTAGGGTGTAAAAAATTATAAATCCCATAAAAGAGATAAATTAGGCTATTTTGAGGGGAAAAACAATAAAATTGTGAAGAGAAAGACGATTCTTTTAGAAGATAATAATCAAGTGCAGACTGTAAAATTTTCTAATTTATTTTTTCGATGTTTGGTTTTCGATTTTTAAAATCAACAATTATTTTTAACTAAAATTGTAGTAATTATAATTCAAAAAATAATAATGTAAGAAAATTTAGCAGAAGATATGCATACTGTATTTTCCCGAATACATACCCCTCTATATTAATTACCCCGTTCCTAATGACCCCCCTACGGGGGCATGATGAAACAATAATTGCCGTATCTAAAATAATCTTTTTTACTTTAACCCCTACATCGAGAGATCGAAACAATAAATATATTGGGTAAAGAAAAAAGTTAGCCATTGAATAGAACTTTAGACATAGTTATTCAATCTTACAAAAATTTTAAGGTAATTTTTATTATTTTTCTTTAAATTACATATTTTTTTATTTCCCTAAACTCTGAAATTTATAAAAAAAATATACATAAATAATCTAAAAACAAATTAATCTATCAAAACAAAAACGTGTTTTATCCAAACTTCTTTATGCTTTGTTCATCCTTTTATTCTCGCATTTACATATTTTCTTTTATTTTATTTTCTGTTTGAAGCATTAAACAAGATCTAAATAAAAATAAAAAGAGGAAGAACAAAAAATATGAGAGAGAGATTTGCTTTTTTTGAAGATGAGCGGTTAATATATATTTTTTTGAAGGACTCCATATGAGTGACGATTAAATAGACAATTAAAGATTTTTGACAATTAATTGTTTATCTGTGTGGTTAAATAAACATTTTTAGATTAAAAATATATCTTCTTTGTAATTTAATTTTTTTTCTAAATTATTTAATTGTTATAAAAATTATCACGTGTATTTTTTAGCCAAGGCATTTTTATTGCTTTTTTACTTTCAATTTTTGAAAAATATAGTTAATGTATTTCTTCTAATAGAATGACAGTCTCTATTTGAATGACACCTTCTATTAGAACGACACTTTAGAAGTATGTTGTAAAATAGAACGACAGTCTATTTGAACGACACCTTCTAATATAAAGACACTGTTTCGAAGGGTTGAAAATTAGAACGACATGTCGTTCTATTAGAAGAAATACGGTATCTCATCTAACTTTTTCTCTGTTAGTTTTGTAAAGAACCGTGCTTGGATTATTATTTCCTGGTCTTTATAATGAAAATATAAATATCTCGTACCTTTATGAGTACGAGAGAATAAGTATGAGATACTGTAGAAAATTTCCATATTTTCTCATTTCCTGGCTTTCTTAAAAAATCAGATTTTTGCGCAAATTCTTACCCTTTTGGCTTAAAAATTTTCTTTATTCGTTTTTTTCTGATTTTCAAGAATATAATACCTTCGAGAATATTAATTCCTTATCCTTTATCCTTAAGATTCGACATCATTAAGAAAATAATTATTAGTTGACTTTGACTTGGACAATTTTTTTAATATTTTCAAAATTAATTAAATTAATATTCATAAATGCATTTAATTAAATTTATTCATTTAAAATTTGAAAATATTTTTAATTTTCTTGGTCATTTTGTTTATAGATGGAGATGGATTGTTATAATTATTTGGTTATTTTAATTAATTTAATTTATTAAAGTTTAATATTAATTTTAAAGTTTTATAATTACAATATTGCTCAGTACTGGATTTTTGAAATTTAAAGAAATAAATAATATTAGAGACCAATTTGGGTTAGTAAAATTTTTAAAAATTTAAGAGAAATATTTGAAATTTTAAAAAAAAAATTCAAAAAAAAATTGAAAAAAAAATTTCAAAAAATTTTTTGAAAATTTTTTCAAAGCGCTGAGAACGCCCCAAGTCGTTATGAATACAACGTTGCGAGAGAATTTTTTCAAGAACTTGGGGGATTATTTCATTTGGTTGTTGCTATGCAAGCTAGTGATGGGGGGAATTTGTTGAGGCCAGAGTAAGCTTTTTCTATTTACCCTCTCTTAAATAATTATCCATCTTTAATAATTACCCCCTCCAAGGGTATTTTGAAACAATAATTACCACCTGGAAATAGTTATATTTATCCTCTATAATAATTTCTATTAATTACCCCCTCTCTTTATTTACAATAATTACACAGGGTAATTATTGTGTAACTTGTTTATATTTACTTATTAAATTACTTTATCATTTTTTACCTTAATTTTAAAAAATTTAATAAAAGAAGGTTAAGTAAACCGTTTATAACGAAACTTAAATGAATATTCAATAGACGTCGGTATAACAGGAGAGTCGGTTTCATCATGAGATTTTCAGTCTTTAAGTTAATTTACTTTCGATTCTTTTTATATAATTGGAGTGAACTTCTTCCCCTTAAATTAATCTAAAAATAAAATTAAGCTCTCTTCGAGCTCACTTCTGCCTTTTTCTGTAAATTTATTTAGCCCAGCCCTGATAAGCATTTAAAATTAGACCAAATAGTGTTCGTAACCTTTTAGTTTATTTTTTAAAACTTAATCTCTAATTTATTATCATTAAATATATTTTTAATTAGTTATATAGACAAAGCACTTGAAATAGAAGAATATTTACAATTTGGACTTAAAATAGAGTTTGATGGTCGTCAATTGGCTTATTCTGATTTTTGTGGTTCCCAATGTGAAAATAGTGATGTTGTTCAAATTTTTCTTTCATTATACCGAAATTGGCAACAACACCAAATAAAAATGGAAATGTAGTAAATTTATATAAAAAGGCATTTATTTAATTTTTAAACTTTTATTATTTAAAAAATATTAAAAATTAATTTATTATAATTTAAAATTTTATTTAATTAAATAAAAAAAACTCTATTTTACGTACACTTAATATAAGAATCATCTATGGCTTCTCATTTTTAACAGAGATTGTGGGCAATTAAGGGGAACCCTGTTATATGGTTTAACTGCCTTTACTTCTCCCAGTCCTCAATTTAATAACTAAAATCTTAATTATAAATAATTAAGATAAGCTCGAGATAGTATCTCGATTATAAGAGATTTTATGTGAATTGTCTCACTCAGAAAATTTTCTCATATTTTCTCGGAAGAATCTCTCATTCGATGGGAAATAAGCTCCATTTGAGAACCTCTATTGAGAGAACCTTACTTTTGCTTAAAATTTATTTATGTTTCTTGTACATAAAATAGAGGTCTGAAGATCTAAATAAATATCCTCCCAATTAAAAATTATTTTCTTAAATTCATTTTACCCAGAAAGACTGATAAATCTGGCGCTGCAAAGTTGACATATCCCAGCATGGATATTTTTGGAAATCAAATATATTTGGGGAATAATATCTTTCAAGTGCTTCTGAACAATCGGTTTTTGATTTTAAAAAAATTAAAAAAAAATTTTTTTAATTGTTTAAATTAGTTCTGGAATTGTTGAAAGTGTTTGTTTAATTGTCCTTTACTTCCCTGCTATTTGCCCTAATTCAACAATTGAACAAATTACTAAAAGATGGGAAATTGCAGTCCTGGAATATTCAAAAAAGACACAAACTGATTCTCTTGTTAAGCTTTCTTTAACTTCTGAAGGGCTTGTTTCTGAGGAAGTACGTCAAACAGGTAAGGGATTTTATTGGAATTTTGTGTTTAATATTTAATTTCGTTTAAAGGAACTGAAGTAATTCCTCTAATGCCTGTTAGTGTTGTAGCTATGATTTTGTTTACGGTAATTTAATAGAATTGTATAGGGTTATAGTAGCCTCAAGTATAATGAGCTAATATTATTCCGATTTTCTTGGTAGACAAAATCAGTGATATACCATTCAGATATACCTTATCGAATATATCAAATAAAATATACCACACTAAGTCTTAAGGATATTTTATATATAGCCCTAGACCTGGACTTGAGATTATTACTAGTAAGTAATGCTTGCCCAATTTAAATATTTGACTATTGAACTACTTAAGCAAGAAGACTACCAATAGCAGAGTAGTCGTATCCTGACCTTCGATTCAATCCTGACCTTTTGGACTTAAACTCCCATCCTTTAATCAAATATTAACATTCTATTAATAATTAATTAGGTATTATCTTCAGTACGCGCAGACAAAACTTCAAGTAAAGGATATACTGCTTTATTTGGCCTTCTATGTCCTCTACTTTCTATAATTGCTTCATTTGGCCTTTTATTATTAGTAAATATTTAAAAATATTGGGTACACCCCACTTTGACGCAGCCCACTTTGACGCAGCCCACTTTGCCGCGCCCACTTTGACGCAGCCCAGTTTGACGCACGCCCATTTTGACGCAAGCCCATTTTGACGCAGCCCACTTTGACGCACTTCAATAATTAAATTCAATAAAAGGAATGGAAAATTCAATGCCTAAAATAATTTAAATTACTAATTAAATAAATTTAAATAATTTCGAAGGCAACCCCGATACTTTTTCGGGTCGGGGGACGGGGTTTTCAGTTTTTTTTCTGGCCGGGGTTGATTTTTTCTGGCCGGGGTTGATATTAATTTTAATATTAAGTAAAATAAATTATAATAAATTACTTTTTTATTAAAATTTAAAAATATTCCCTTGAATTTTCTAAAAATTTAAAAACAACAAACGTAGAACACAATTTGTGGTACGGCAACATTAACGCCGTTCAGTAGAAATAAAAAACCGCTATATTGGGAGTGCGTCAAAGTGGGCGTGCGTCAAAGTGGGCTGCGTCAAAGTGGGCGTGCGTCAAAATGGGCGTGCGTCAAACTGGGCTGCGTCAAATTGGGCGCGGCAAAGTGGGCTGCGTCAAAGAGGGCTGCGTCAAAGTGGCCTGCTCCCAAAAATATTACCGTATTTCCTTATTATAATGACATGCCATTCTATTCTTCAACCCCCTCTCTAGGAGCCATTATAATGGAGACTGTCATTCTAATAGAGATTGTCATTGTATTAGAGGAAATACGGTATGTTAGCAAAGATATCATTTCTCAAATTATCATTAAATTTTCTATTTTAGTTAAATTTTGAATTTTTACCAATTCTTATGGTTGTCCCCTTCCTTGTGTTGGCAATAGGTGTAGATGATGGTTTTATAATGCTTCATTGTTGGGCACAGACTGATAGTAAAAAATGTGTAGAAGAACGTTGTGCAGAAATGTTAAAAATGGCTGGTCCTTCAATGAGTATAACTTCACTTACAAATTTTTTAAGTTTTACTATTGGAATATGGACTCCTGTGCCGGCAATTCGTGTAATTTATTTATCACCTATTATGGGTAACATTTTTTCGATTAGGCATAGTGCCCCACATGGGACTGCCAGTGGGAGCAGGCCAAAGTACCGCGAGCCCAATGTACCGCAGAGCTATAACTTCCTTCAAAATTATCGAACCCCGGGACGCCCTGGTATGGTTCGATTCACCTTGACGAGATGCATCGAACCATACCAGAGGCGTCCCGGGTTCGATAATTTTGAAGGAAGTTATAACTCTGCGGTACATCGGCCCTGCGGTACATCTGGGTGTACCCCTGCCAGTAGAGGGTCTTTTTTAAAGGAGTCATATCTGATCCCTTTTGGATAACAGCTGATAGGAACCATCCTCTAGGGGGTCTGTCTTATAATAATGGCTATCCCTGTGTTATCAATCACTCGAAATATAATTTCAGGGATAATTAAGACTTATCTTAAGCTTCCCTAGTCTAAGCTTTCCCTAGCTTCGATAGTTTGATCGGATTAAAGGAGAAAATTAAAATCAGTTTTTCTAAATTAAAATTTATTTCAGATTTTTTGTACATATGTTTCAATCTCTGTTTTGTTTGCATATATATTTCAATTATTTTTCTACACTGCAATTATGGCAATTAGTGGCCATCGAGAAGCATTACTTTTAAAGAAAATTTATTTTATAGATGCGAAGGAAGTTACTGGGTAGGTTTTTTTGATTAAAAATAGATCATTCAGAACTGAAGATTTTTGAATATCCACCAATTTAATTAAAAAGCCCTTTTAACTAACCCTAAAACTAATTACAGTAGTAAATGGTCATAAAGATACATTAAGGCAGATCCATACACCAGGCAATCCGACTGGCCTTTGCCTTTTTCTTAACCTCCGATCTATGATTTTAAATGTTGCCAGATATTGTTCGACCCTTAGGCAGAATCGAACAATACTTTCTCGGCTTCATTTAACACCTTGGTAGATTCTCTACCGACTGTTAGAAAGATTTCTTAAACCCTCCACCTAAGAGTTCTGATCACTTCACTTACAAATTAACTAACTTAATATCAAAATATTTTAATTTACTTTCCTAAGACCAGATAAATTCAAAAATCGAATGGATTCTTGGCTCAACAACTTTCTCGATTTTTACGTCAATTTCCTTTTGAGCCTCAAAGCTAGATTAATAATAACACCAATTTTATTAATTTATTTATCAATAAGTATTTGGGGTATTTATCATTTGGGTATTGGATTGACAACAGAAAAACTTTTTCATCAAAATTCTCTACTTCTCCAACTTGTGAATTTAATTAGATTTTGTAATCAAAATTTTTTTTTCAAAAGTTTTCAGTATAAATTACAAACACAAGTGATTTTTAAAGAAGGTGGACAGGTTTGGAAATAAATAGTTAAAAATTTTAAACTACCGTATACTCTCTATTATTTAACCCCTTAATGTTTATTGTGAACCAAGAACCCTTCAAAATAGTTATAATTATCTTATCTAAAATCATCTGTATTAATTCCCCCTCTATAATAGTTAACCCCTCTAGTGAGAAATTGAAACATTAATTACCCGGGGTAATTATTCGAGCAGATACGGTAATAAAAATTTTAATTTAAATTGATGTTGAAAATTAAAGGGGAAAGAAAAAAATAATAAAAATAATCGTCCATTAATTATTTAAAAAATTTTCAATCTATTTCCTTAATATAAAATCCCAGTTATATCTCAGTTTAACTTATAAGGGTATTAATTTAATCTAATATTTAAATAGATGCAAGTTTTTGTCAATAATCCTGGGGATATGCGCAATAAAGAAAGAATTACAGAAATTATGCTAGCTGTCAAATCTTTTGAAAGAGCACCTGGAAGTGTTGGGGGAGAGAGTACACATTTGTGGTTGAAGACATATATTCCTTTTATTGGATTTAAGGTGAATATTTCTTTGATAATGCCGGAAAATATTTTTAAGGAAAATGGGTCAATGCAATTTCAATACAAATATATTAATGAATATCTCTCATTGCATGAATATAGGAGATGGTATCAGTTTATACGCCTTGGAAAGCAAAAGTTAGATACCTAAATTAAAATTATTGTTAAATATCTATAAAGCTAAAGAGGTCTCTCTATTTACCGTAGAAGTCTCATAGTATACCCGTTACATTAAACCCGGACCCTAACCCTATAGATATAAGCAAATACATTCAACTCTCCATATAGTTTTTCCATAGTTATGAGTTGCCCCCTTTTTAAGTTAAGTGATGAGAATCTCTAAAATAGCTCCCAATTAAACTTCTTATTTAACGAGTTGCTCTCTGTTTAACAAAGGCGAAACTTGTAATAGGGAGAACCCTCTATCCGATTCCGGAATCTCTAAAATAACTCTCAATTTAACTAACCTTTCTGTTTATTGAATTATTTCCTTCGGGTTTGTTATATAGAGAAATGAATTTATAACAATCAATAATTTATATTCTTTGTTAGTATATTATCAGTTTAAAACTTTTTTATCTAAGGTTTGAAATTTTCATAATTACTATATGATTTTTGGCCGATCTCGAATCTTGTTTAACCCAGAAAATAACCGAGATCCGGAAAAACCTTGAATCTGTGTCAGGCAACGGCTGATCTTAAGCAGAACTTTGATTAACTAAAATTAAGCTACCTTGATTTAAATAAATTTCTTCTAAAATTTTTAGTTATTGTCTTGAAGAAAGACCAGAATGTATCCAAAAATTCTTCTTTTCCACAAGCTTTCGTGGTGCTGTCAGTTGGAATCAAAAGCTTGAATTAATTAAAACTTGGCGCAAAATAGTTGATAAATTTCCTTTACTTAATTTAACAATTTATGAAAATGATAGGCAAATATTAAAATTTTTTTAAATTTTAAAATTATTTTTTAGCATTTTTGCAGACCAATTATTAACTATTCCACCTATAACCATACAAACAGGTTATTAATAATATTAATCGAAATTTTGTGATTAAATGTCTAATTTTAATCAAAGATTATTTATCTCTCGATTTAAAGTAACTCTCGATCTACGAGCATTTTCTTCAAACCTTTCAGTTTCGTTATATCGGGAGTTGATGATAATTTAATTCGTAACATGATATTTATAACCTTTTGCTTTGCTTTGGTAATAAACAACTCTCAAAAAGAGTCAAAAAAGTCAAAAGCCGCTGAAGTTATTTAAATCAAGGGCCACTATATCGAGAGTTAAAAAGTCTATTAAAAAGGCAAATAAGAAATGGTCGGTAGATTAAGGCAATAATAGGCTTTGATACATGACAAGACCCCATGCCCAAAAATGAAACCATGAACTCCAAAATTTTGGACTTAATGGAAATAATAATGGAAAATGACTAAATTTAATTATCAACATATGTCTTAAATAAAATAATAAAATTTCTAATTTTAGTAACTCTAGCATTGGTTTGTATGGGTATTGTTTTAGCTTTATTTACTCCTTCTATTGTTATTATTTTTGTTGGTTCATCTGCTGTTTTGTCTATAAATATGGGTGTTTTTGGAATTCTTTATTTTTGGAATATTAATTTAGATCCTATTTCTATGATGACAACGTAAATATGAAATTTTTTAATTTAAAAAATATTTAGAGGGAGGCTATTGAGATTTTTTAACTTTAATAGATAAAGGATTAGTGATTGAGGAACGTCTCTTATATTGAGGGTAATTATTGGAAAATTCTTAACATAGGGAAATTTGAAGATATGCAAAAGATAAATAAAAAGAGGACTTAGAAACATGCTAGGGGTTTGGACTTTTCTAGATCCGGCTATTTTCATAATCCCGCTCCGTCTCCATCTTGAAGATATACAAAGAACAAATAACAAGAAATTATCAAAAAATTATTTTTGATAATTATCACTTTCTTCCATTTAAAATTTGGGGAAAAAAGTTAATCAGTAAAATATTTATTCTTACATCCCTTTATCTGATATATCCATAAGATATCTTATCCATTTACAGTCCTTTGGGAAATACAATATTTATTAAATAAAATTTAAAAAAAATTTTTTTAGCCTAACAGCTATAGGTGTTTCAGTAGATTTTGTTGCCCATATTTCTTTTCATTATTATAATTCTGGATGTGTTGATAATTTACAACAAAAACAAAGGCTTAAACACGCTTTACAATCTATTGGATGGCCAATGCTTCAAGCTGGTTTATCTACTGTTCTTTGTGTTGTTGTACTTGCTGTTATTGATGTTTATATTGTTCAGGTAAATTTAAAAAGATTTTTTAATTAAATAAAAATATACTCAGCAAACAGTCTTATGACTCTGGGTAATTATTATTTCAGCCTCTCGTTGGCGGGTGTAATTATTAAAGAGAGGGTAATTAATTGAGATTATTTTAGAGATGTGACTTTTGAGTGGGCATTTTTTGTATTTCGACATATTCCTGGAGTGGGTAATTATTAAAGAGTAATTAATGGAGGGAGGTGTAATTTAATTAATAATTTAATATTAAGATATAAGCAATTTTGCCTATTGCTTATTCTAGTCTTATCAAGTCTTAACAGTCTTATCACGAAAATATCTGTTAAACGAATTGCACTTTAGTCCCTGTGTGTAGAGAATAGAATCTCTACAAAATTGCCAAAATTTCAAAAATCTAATTTAATTAAAATATCGGATTCATACTGATTTTATCAATAAACAATAATCCAATTAAAAAATTCTGTTTAAACAAGTAGATATTTATAAATTATTTTTGACAGATGGGGTTACGGTTTGATTAACTGATACTTTTTGGATAAATAGATAAAAATTAAATTAATTTTTTGGAAAATAGACCTCACTGAAATTTTATTAGCGGTCGAAGCCTTTATCTTTATAAAGTACACAAAATTTCAAAATTCTATTCATTAATTACAAAAAAATTTATTTTTCTAAAGGTATTCGTCAAAGTAGTCTTTTTGGTTGTTTCACTTGGTTTAATACATGGTTTACTAATTTTGCCTATTGCTTATTCTACAATTTTGTCCTTATTTGATAAAAATGATAAAAATAAAAATATTATACCAACAAAAATATATATTACAGATGTTTGTATTTATAAAGATGATATGAGATAATCATCCGAGGAAGATATACTTAAAGATTATTTTTTAAAATTATTTTTAACAAATTAAAATGTATTTTTATATGAGGATTTAAGTTGTTTTGTATATAAATATATTAAAAACAATATTTTAATAAATTCTGTAATAATACATTGCTCAATATACCGTATTTTCTCTATTATAATAACATGCCACTCTATTTTTCAATGTATTTTTTTTTTAGAAATTGTACCTGTTGTGAAACGTTCAAAAATCACGTTTTTTCATGAATTAAAGAAATTGATGCCATTCTAAAAGAGACTGACATTCTATTATAGTCTGTCATTATAATAGAGAAAATACGGTAATGAATGGCTAATAACCAAAATTTTGATAAAAATCATACTTCAGATTCTTAAATAAGTATCCCCAAGCGAGAAGTTGAAAGATCATCGTCAAACGATTATTGCCCAGGGTAATTATTAAAGTTTTCGCATTGAAAGAGACTACCCAAAACCATAATCTTTTGACGTTTATCTCCCAGAACGAAGAAATCGAGACTTTTAATATCGAGAAACTTTGGTTTCATGTGACAAAAATTGGCACTTTTTTCTATCGCTTATATGGCAGTTTTTTCATAAACTTTTACTTAGAAAAGTTTAAAAAAAAAGAATGAAGAAATAATTATATTAATTATTGCGTGAGAATTAAAATGCAATTGTTTCAATTTATTAAATAAATATAATTGCATGATATTAATTTTTATTTTATTAAAAAGTTTAAAGAAAATTATTATTCTTTTGTATAAATGCACGCAAAATAAACTTGTTTAAATTTAAATAAAAATTTGTTGCTTAAGTTTAAAATTTTTTTAATATTAAAAAAAATTAATAAGCTAATAAATATAATACCTATATACCTATGTCAAAAAAAATTTTTAATTTAAAATGTCAGACTTCTTTTTAATTAAAAATTAATTTTTAATTAAAATATATTACCGAATTTTCTCTAATAATTACACTGGGTAATTATTATTTAAAACTCTCACTGGAAGGGGGTAATTATTAAAGAGAGGGTAATTAATGGAGGGTATTTTAGAGAGGGGACTTTTGAGTGGGCATGTTTTGTTTTTCGACATATTCCTGGAGGGGGTAATTATTAAAGGGGGTAATTAATAGAGGGAGGATGTAACTAATAATTTAATATTAAGGTATAATTTTTATAAAATAAATATTAAAATGCCTGACGGTATTGCTGTTACAAATGTAGTTGTTGATCAGATTGGTATTCCTTTCTTTCTAATGCTTGTCTATGTAACAGTTAAACACAAGTTTGAAATTTTATTTTTATAAATATTTTAAATGGGTTAGAGATAAATTAAAAATTTTATCGAGAAATTGTGAGTTTTGAGAATCTAAACTCAGATTATCTTTATGAAAATTCTACTCTCGATTTAAAGACCCCTTGATTAAATAGACATTTCTTCAGTCCGTGGCAGGGCTGTGCGCCAATATTTTCGCGTGGCGCGCCAAACGCCAAACGCCATTTCGTCAATTTTCTAAAATGCGCCAAACGCCAAACGCCAAAACGCAAGGAAAAACAACGCCAAAACGCCAAACGCCAAAACGCCAAAAATTTTATAAAGTTAATAAATAATAAAAACAAGTGGATACTCATTAAATCGTCTATTTTTGGCTGTGCTGTTGTTTCAACTATTCCACTCGAACCTGAAGGCTCTGCTTCTAACGGACTTTTTTCAATTACTTCATTTGTTGTTACAATTTTTTTAAGAGTTTGTTGTTGTTTTTTCAATTTATTTGCTTCATTTTGTAGATTTTTATTGCCAGTTTTTTCACTTTCAACCAAGTTATTAAAATCTTTCTGATGCTTAGAAGACAAATGGTATCGCAGGCAGGTTTTTGAAGCTTGAGCATTTCTAAAATTCTTAACATACCTGCAAGACTTACAACTTGCAATAATTGTGTTATAATTTTGCTGTTTTAAATCAAAAAATTTTGAATATTTACTTTTAGGAAGCATGACTCTATAAAAATTCAAAAAATATTTAATCTTTAAAAATATACATAATTAATCATTAAAAATTGAAATAGAAATCTTAATCTTTAGGGGTGTAAAATAATGGCGTTTTGGCGCGCCAAAATATCAACATCACGCCAAACGCCAAAACGCCAGGAAAAACAACGCCAAAACGCCACGCCAAAAAGTCATGGCGCTCAGCCCTGGTCCGTGGGGCTCATTATATCGAGAGCGAATGCAAATACCACAGAAATCGTCCTAAAATTTTATTTTCGTCTTCCATTTTAAACTAGGCTGAAAGAATAAGAAGCGGATCTTTAAAATTTAACAAAGATTTTTTATTCATTTTAAAATTTAATTAGAAAACTACAAGGAACATGTCATAAATTAATTGGTGTTTATGCTGCTTGTTGTATTCTTGCCAAAATTCAAATACTTCCACCTTTTATCATAATGATTACCAAAATAAAAGTTCCCCTCTGGCTATGTGCTTTAATTGATATTTTGCCAATAGCTGGTTCTTTCAATATTTATTCTTTAATGGTTGTGATTGCTATAGATAGAATTCTTAGCATATTCTTTCCTATTTGGTTAGTTTAATAATATTAGTTGACCTTACAGAGGGAACCTTTCTAGTTTGTGGAGGAGCAAGATCAGTGAGATAAAGATTGAGGAAAACGATGCTCTCCAACCCGAGAGACAAGAGACCTAATACAAGTAAACTCTCTATAGAATCCACCACTATTATGACTTACAAATTAGCTTACTTACTTTTTTATCTCGAAAACCGAGTTTCAGTGAGATCATAATTAAGGAATATAGAGGACTAAGAGATACAATTATATGACTCACTAAACTAACCAACAGTATTATGAGTTAGTCAGGTAACAATTTTTAATCCACGTATATCTCTCAATCAGCATCCTTCCATCCAATAACTAAAAAAAGCATTTTTTATTTTTTAACCATACAGGTATTCTTCTCGTGGTGATTCCTTCCACTTTCCTTTAATGTATGGCATTTCAAGCTTATTTCCACTAACTTTCATTGTTTTTGTACTGATCACAACAGTACAAGATCCAATGCGGTTAAATTTATTTTTATATAAAATTCAAAATTGTTAATAATTTTAAGTCAAAATTCCTGTTTTCTAAGTGATTTAGTAACACCACAAGGAGAAGGGAATTTTCATGTTGCTTGTTTGGTTCTTAATTGGATTACTGTAGCTTGTTATATTTTGTTGATCATTAAAGTATATTGGGAGGGCAAAAAAGGACGATGTACGTGAGAGTTTTGCTAGATTTCTCTCTTAATAATAGAATCAATCCTTCATAGTCCCCGAAAATTGAGTAATTTGATAATTTCGAAAAGTCTCTCTCCTCCTCCATGTAGCAAAATCTTACCTGAAATCTCCCATTCATGAAAACAATTTTCTTCAACTGAATACTGTTAATAATACTATTTAATAATACTCATACAACCATAATAATTTATTAGTTATAATGGAATTTGGAGTGATAGAGGCTGCAAAAAACTCTTTTTTGAAGTCTTTCTTAAAAGAACTATAAGACAATGGGAGCTGTTTATAAATCTAACTCTCACTATTAGCGACAGTGGAAAAATTAGGACTGGTCCTCTTTGCCATTAACATTTTCATTAATTTATTTATCTAAATTTTAGTAAGCTCTGTTCGAATGGCTTTATTCAAATCACTCTTTTTAATTATGGGTATTCAAATCGGTGGTTGGATGTTTTCCTCAATAGGCTTCTATTTTGTGGATAGAGGATTTATTAAAAAATTAAACGAGGAAAATCACGATTTTATTGGAATATCTATTAATTGTATAAGCTCTTTAAGTTCTACATTTGAAGTTCCAGCTATTTTTCTTTCAAGGTACTTTTGAAAATTTTAAAAAATTTTCAAAGAAATTTCAAAAAAATTCAAAGAAAATTTTTAAAATATTTTTTTTTAGTTCTGAACACCTTAAAGCGTTAAGGAAGACATTTGGTTACGAAACATCTTCTACTTATCCAATGACTGTACAAAATAAAGTTTCTCCAAATAATCCTATAATTGTACAACCAGCTTGATTAAGATATCGGTATTGTGCTTATTTTCTTTGCTATTTTTCGAGAAAATCTCAATAAGATTTGGGTTCTTATCAAGGAGCTTGGAAGCTCGTATCAAAATTCGTACTCGTACCTTGTATGAAGTACGATAATAAGTATGAGCCCAAAAAAGGCTGTACTAAGTACGAAACACGAGGGCAAAAATAGAACTTTTACGATACCAGCAAAATCTGAATTTCCAAGCACTTTTTATAAACTGAGTTTGTTTTTTATTAAAAATTATTTATAATTTTATTTTATAAAAATTTTAACAAAAAATATTCAAAAATAATAATTTAATTATTTTTGTAAATATCCATTTGCCAATTTTTCAAACAATGCTTTATCATTAGGAAACTTTTGTTTCATTAAAATATTGAAGCGTTCAATTGCTCGTTTTCCTTTCCATTTACACCCAACTGTGAATGTTGCTGTACTGTTTAGGCATTTAGCAGCTCTCCAAATGTACCTTTAAATTTAATAAATATTTTTAATAATCTTTGAACTTTCTAGTTTAATCGTTTCGACCTCAAAATCTCACAGAGAGTTCACTCTCTTTTTTAATAATCTAGTTTAAAAATTGTAATTTCTACAATTCTAAAATGAAGCTAATAATGAAGCTAACTAATAATTACCCAGTGTAATTATTATTTGGGGGGGGGGGGGGGTAATTAATAGATAATATTGTAGATAGGGTAATTATAATTATTTGTATTTTGCTTCAACATATACCTGGAAGAGGTAATTATTAGGATGGGGTTAATTAATTTAAAGTTAATTTATTGAAATTACCCAGTGTAATTATTATTTCAACATGGATTCTAAGTTTAATAAAATTTTACCATTCATTATCTTTTTCCTCTAACTGAAAATAATTTTATTAAAATTATTTTAGCCTTCTAAATTTACCCCATAACCAAATCCTTTAAAACAAGCTTGATGCCCTTGCTCTATAGGACTGTGAAACCAAACTGAAGCGTTTGGACATGCCAAATTACAAAAAATTCTTTTTTGTTGTTTTTGGTTATTATTTAATTTTGTTTTTGTTTTCTTTTTATTATTAATCTCTTCTTTTGGTTTTTCCTTAAAAATTCCGAAAATTTCGAAAATTTCAAAAAATCTACATTTGAAGAAAAACATCCCAAATCATCTGTCGGTGCCTCTCTTCCTTTCCCGTTTTCTTTATCTTTAAGAATTAATCGGCATTTTGCCATATTTGGACCAGCTTTAGTTAATCCATCAGGCGTTGTACAACGAAGCTGACGATATTCTTTAAATAATTTTTAATGTAATTTAAATTAAAGTGATTAATATTAGTATCTTTTACAATTTTATTACGTTAATAGTAAATTTAATAGGATAAGCGTGGATTTAAAAACAAATTAAAATGTGAAGTTTGATCTAAGCTAATGCCCATCATTTGGGAATATCTTTGACCGCAAGGCCATAACTACCGTATTTCCTCTAATATAATGACATCTCTAATAGAATGGCAGTCTCTTTTAGAATGGCATCTAATTTCTTCAAATCGTGAAAAGACGTGCTTTTTGCACGTTTCACAACAGGTACAAGTTCTAAAAAATACATTGAAAAATAGAATGGCATGTCATTATAATAGAGGAAATACGGTATGTCTATTATCTGAGCTCTTCAACTTAAATATGTTGTAAAGCGCTCGACGAGATACTTCGTAGGGTACTAAAATCGACGAAGTTTGAAAATTTTTAAAATCGGTTAATATCCTCGAGGTAAGTTAATATCCTCGAGGTAAGTGGACTTGTTTTAAAGTAGGGTTACCTTAATAATTAACTAAAATAGATTTAGTGAAAGCAGTATTTTCATGTAAAATAGGCTTCTATATTTACGAGCTTTTTGGATCACTTATTTCAAGTCATAATTTTTTTTAATCTTACGGTCTAACTCGTCCTCAGCTAATACAAATTTAATATTAAAAATAATAAAAAATAACAAAAATAATTGAATAATTACTATTTTATTCATGTTAAAAAATATTTAAGTTAATTAGATTCAAATGAATAAAAGACTGAATATTTTTTCCATATTTATGCTCGGATTTTATAAACAAGAAATTAAAAATATTTTTTCCAGTTATTTTTATTAATCTTGATCAATGCACTTTCTTACATCTTTTTTTTAATTAATTTACATAATCTAATCTTAAATAAAATTATTTATTATTTTTTTAATAATTTATTTTTTTTGTAGTTAATCTCAAAGGGATTTAATTTTATTATTGCTAAATAAGATAAAATATGGGTGATAAATTTATTATTATTAAATTTTTTAATCAAACTTCTTATAATTAAAGCTACGTTATTTTTGATCTAATTATTTATGATTAAATAATTAGAGTGATCTAATTATTTATGTGATCAAATAGAGCTGTAAGAGCTATATAACAATAATATAAAGTCAACTCGAGTCTCGAGTACTGTATAATGTACAGTATAATCTGTAAAGTGTCTCGAGTACAGTATACTCGAGTACAAATGCCCCCATTATCGAGAGAGTCTACTATAGGAGGAGTTATTATAGGGGATCTTTGAAAGAGTTGACTATACAGTATGCTGATAATAAATTTAAGATCGGGGATCTCTTTAGCTCCGTTTAGTTGCAAAGAGTCTCATGTATATATAATTTTTATTTAAGAAATTAGATGGTTCATAGAATAAGTTTTCTTTAATTTTCTCTTTTTAATAATTTTTAAATTTAAAATTATTAACCTCCTTTCTCATTTTCACTTTAAAAAATCTCAAAAAATTTTATATAAAATTATTTGGTTAAATTACTCAATCACAAAAAACTTTTTTGCAGGAACACCACCCACAGTCATTTATTTTCTTTTCTCTCTTTTTTAAAATAAAATAAAAATTTGTATCTTTTCCTATCAAAAATGAGCAACAAAAGGCCCAAAACCTGTATTTTTGTTTGGAAAGAAACTTTATTGGGAAAGGAACAATTGAAGCGCAAAAATGATTGGCGTGTAAGTGTTAAAAATTGTAGAAACACAAAAATGTTTTTATGGGCTTTTTTAGGTAAAATAAAGGAAAGAGTTAATTTTTGTTTTAAGTTTTTTTTTATTTATAAAATTCTTCGAAATTTTATTCTCATTTTCGGGACAAATCACCGTCTGAACGAAATTACCTTCACGAATGATATTCTAAAAAGGGGTTCTGTGGGTATCAGAGAGTCCTGGTTCGATTTTTGTAGTAAAGGCGAATCTCCAAATTCTCATTCTATAAAATAACCTTAATATTTCCACGTACTTCTACTTTCGTTTTAAGAATAAGGCCCCAGGAATCAAGGGCCCTAATCAACTAAAATTTGTTTTGCTTATATGACTGTCTACAATAAAAAATTTATGAAGTAAATACTAGTACTAGTAAATCATTTTTATAGGCCAAAGGTTCTAAATTTTAATTACGAAAAATTCTCATTTTTCAAAATATTGTCTAAAAAAGTATTTTTCATTAAAAGTCCAATGACGGTATTTTGTCCAGACTGTGTGTTGTCTCTCTGTCCACACTTAAGTGTTGCAAAAAAATTTAAAGTTGCGCGACGATTAAAATAAAATTTACTGCCAAATTTTAATTTTTAAATGCAACATTTTTGAGTGATTTTTGAGTGATTTAAATTAACTAAAATTATTTTTAAAATAAAAATAAAATTAATTTCTATTTTTATAAACATTTATCATTTAATTTAAAATTTATTTAAAAATATTTATTTTTATAGAAAAATGTATTATTTTTTAATAGAACCTTTTTTATTATTTAAATTATTATTAATTATTAATATTAATTTATTAACATGTCAAGATTTTAAATCGAGATTTGTACAAGATGGTTAGTTTGTTTTATATAGGTGTTTTTTGGTTGACTCCGGTTATTAGTTCACCCTAGGGTTGCACCCCGTACCCCGACCCAAAACCCCGACCAAAATCCCTAGTGTATTTTTCAACCCCGAAACTTTTTCGGACGATATTTTCATGATTTTTTCGGGGTCATCCCCGACCCGAACCCCGCACATAACTAAATTCACGGCTGACCCCGAACCCCACCCGACAAAAATTGAAAACCCCGAACCCCGACATACCCGCCCCCGAGCGTTCGGGGTGCAACCCTAGTTCACCCCAAGGGGTTAACCACAATTTTATTAAGTTGATTTATTAATGATATTAATGTGAGTTATTAATATTAAAACTATATTCTTTAAATTAAAGTCATTTTTCACTGATTTAAAAAGCCAATTTTAAAAACAATATTTCTAAAGATTATTTTTATGATAGTGATTTATTAATCTAAAAGACCACGCTCAAAAAAGCCTTGAGTAGAGACTCAAGACCAATGATAATATTTTGATAATATTACCAGGTCATACCGTAATTCCTCTATTATAATGACATGCCATTCTATTTTTCAATGTATTTTTTAGAACTTGTACCTGTTGTGAAACGTGCAAAAAGCACGTTTTTTCACGATTTGAAGAAATCAGATGCCACTCTAAAAGAGACTGGCATTCTATTAGAGACTGTCATTATAATAGAGCAAATACGGTAAGTTATAGATTAGAAATAATTTTGAATTTTTTTTCGATTTAATGGTGTTTTTTCAGTACCTAATTTTGTTCGTTATTTCGAGAGGTGACTTAATAATAATTGAATTTATTAATTAATTTTAAAAAATATTAATTATAGATTTTCTCCCCATTCCATTATCTGCCCCTCTCTCCGAAGCAGAGAATGGAGGCGTGTTAAAGCAGGATCCTCGCTGTTTGAAGGAACATGACGTGGGCAATGGAACAAACAAAAGTTGGAAAACGTCATTTTCTCGTTTTTTATTAATTAAAAAAATTTAATTTTAACGGAGAAAATTGGATTTTTAAGAATTTTTAAAGAAAAAATTTTTTGAGAGTAAAAACCTTAAAAATCATTTTTTTAAATTTCCTTTCGTTTTTTTAGTTGAACGATTTTATTTTGATGCTCAAAACTCTTCTTGTAATTTATTTCTTTATTCGGGAGAGGGAGGAAACCAGAACAACTTTTTAACAGAAATTGACTGTCTCAACAATTGTTATATAGGTAAAATAAATAATAAATTAAATTTGTATATTAAATTTAAATTAAAAGCAAAAAATGAAGGAATGATATTTGTATAGAAAATTTGATTTAGATTTTTAAAAATTGTCAAAATTTTATTGAAAGGAATGAAAAATATTGTGAGAAAAGCAGAAAATCTTTAATTATTCTTATCTTATTTTTAATAATTAGGGTTGCACCGACGGGTATGCCGGGGTTCGGATTTTCGATTTTTGTCGGGTGGGGTTCGGGGTTAGCCGGGAATTTAATTATGTCCGGGGTTCGGGTCGGGGATGATCCTAAAAAAGAAATCGTTCGAAACAGGTTCGGGGTTGAAAAATACGCCAGGGGTTTAGGTCGCTGTACGGTTTGCAACCCTATTAATAATCATAAGAACCCGAGGATATCCTCAGGACACTGAATTTTATTATAGTGCCATTATAACTGGAGTTTAATTTTTAAAGTGATAAAAATATAAGATATTTAAAGGTAATGGACATAAATCTTTTAATTTCAAAAAATTATTTTTTTGAAAATTAGATGTCAACGAAGGAGCGCCTTTAAAAGAAGAGGATGTCCACATAATAAAACAAGAAGCAGATCTTGGCCCTATTTCTAATTGTAACGGAAAGGATAAAGACAGACCAGAATGTAATGAAGATATACAAAAGGGAGGAACAGAAAAGAAAGGAGAATTAGAGGAAGAACAATTCTCTGTAATTTAATTGAGATAAACAAAAATTTTTAATAAATTTGAAGAATTTAATTTTTAAATTAAATATTAAACAAATATTTTGAAAGTTTAATTAAATAATCGTTTTTGAGAATTTTCAATGGCAAAATAATTAATTTAGGAATTTTGAAAAACCGGGATCGAGAGATGTGGAAATGGGGAAAAGGATCTCCAAGAAAACCAGAGGGAGAAGGGCGGTACGGGATCAGCTGAATTACCCGGTTTTTATTTTTCACGTACTATAAATGACCGTGAAACAGGAAATTTTTATCTTTGAAAAAAAAATCAATAAAAAAATAAAAGATTTATGAAAATAATTAGATATTGCGCATTTATGGTATTTTATATTCCTTTACAATTTTTCGAAGAATACCCTTTTTGATAAAGAATATGACTTTAAATGTAGTAAATTCAATTAAATTCGTAATTATGGGACCCAAGAAATCTTTTCCTATTTTATTTGGCTCTGTATCGGTTTCATGAAAATATTCACTAAATATAAGGTTCAAGAATTTTTTAATTTTTTTATTTGGTATCAGGATTAGGATTGCCAGGCCCGACTCGACTCGACTCGAAAAATCGAGTCGAGCATAGCATTTAGGCCCGGAAATATGCCTCGATGCCCCTCGATGCCCCGATGCCTCGATGCCCCGAGCAAATGCTTCGATAATCATTGGCCGACTCGATCATTGGCCCGACTCGAAATTGGCAACCCTAATCAGGATTCAGAAACGACCCTTTGTATAAAAATGCCTTATATTTTTTAATTACTGATTAATAAATCATTTTGTATGTGCAACTTTATACCTTTATATACAAATTGTGTAAGAAACTACATTATTTTTTCAATTAATTACCTTACCTAGTATTATGTTGAAAAAAATAAATATTCTCCCTCGATTACTTCCTATTAGTAAACAATATCTACAGATTGAAAAAAATAATTGGTACTATCGCATTATCTCCCCGCATTTTCCTTTCCTTCTCCTTCCTTCTTTCATCTTTACAAAATGGTCAGAAGCAAATAATGGTCAAGGATTAATTTAATTTAAAATAGTGCAGTTAATATGAGAAAGGCGTATTTTTTATTTTTTAAATTTATTTCATAATAATGAATATTTTTAATCTTTCTCAGATAAGAAATTTTTTTGAATGGATTTTTAAGAAGATTGCAGAGATTTGGCATCAAAATAATGCTAAAACCATTCGGGTTAAAAACGTCGGGTCAGGTTTTCAAAATTTTCTTCGGATCGATTTCTTTTTTATCTTTTATAAGCTTTTCTAAAATCTCTATTTTTTTGGTTCTCACCCATTAACTGAAGGCTGTTTTTAATTTGCGGAAGAATAAAACTTTTTATTTGGAACTTTTGTTGGAGTAAAATTAGTGTTTAATTTGATTGGTAGATAACCTTGTTTGAAAAAGAACAGTTTTAAAGTTTAGTATTTTATTTGCATGACCATTATTAATCCTTGACCATTTTGTAATTTTCAATAAAAGGAGAAAGGAAGCAAGGAGAAGGAAAGGAAAATGCGGGGAGATAATGCGATAGTACCAAATAATTACCCAAGGGTAATTATTTTGAGAAGATACGGTAAACAGTCAACTCAACGAACCAGAAGAAACCGAAGAAAAGGTTAGTACTTTGCGAGTTCGCTAAATTAAAGAGTCATATATCGAGAGTTGACTTTATACATAAAAAGGTATAATGTGTGATTTTTTTGTATTTTTATGTTTTTTATTTTTAGGGTTTTTGATTTTTTAACTTTTTTTTGTATTTTTATTTGTTTTGTATTCGTTTTTAGGGGTTTGATTCTTTAATTTAAAAATAATCTAATTTCGAATTCAATTCCGGTTTTCTTCATTGTTTTTTCAATTCTTTACAAAAATTTAACTTTTTTCAATGCATTTTTTTATCGAAACTAAGATGACATAAACGTTTCTCATCAATATTACAAGTTGCATTAGATTCTACCAAAACTTCAGTTTTTCCATCCTTCCCAGTTGGACAAAGAAGTTGGAAAGGACCTTTTTCCATTTGTTTATGAAATTTTTTGGAGCCAACTCTATATGCAGCAGAGAAATCACATTTGTAAATTGGAGGTCCAGTCGAGTTTGATTTTGTGTCTAACACACAATTTGGAAGAGAATACATACTATGACCAAGATCGGGATCTAGAAAATATATTTAAATTAGATTTTTTGCTTTCTTATTTTAAATTTCTAAACAAATTCCCCATGAAGATGCGTCCCATAAAGTTAAAAATTGGAATTTCTATGGATTTCAAAGTTGGATTATGTTCAGTGATTTTTATTGGTTCGGGACCTATGGCCCGTTGGTCTGGGACCATTCGTAGGCATATTCTTATAAATTTTGGATAGTTATGGACAATTTTTTAAAAATTCAGAAAAACACCATAACTACCCAAACTTATTACCCAGGCCAAATGGCCATAGGTCACGAAAGAATAAAAATGTTACTGAACTTACTCCCAACTTTAATCCATAGAAATTCCAATTTTTATCTTTATGGGACGCATAAATCCTCAAGGGCTCATAAACTGGACACCTTTATTTAATTTTAAGCGAATGAACTAAGTAAGGTTTTACCTATTTTTCCGACAATAGTAATAAGTGATTTAAAGTAGAGTAGAGCGAGACCGAGAGTCTCACCGAGACCGAGACTCTCGGTCATTTTCAATCTCGGTCTCGGAACCGAGACCGAGAATCTCGCCCTTCAGTCTCGGCGAGACCGAGACTGAATTTACACCCCCTAATGATGGAAATTTATCAGAAATTTTTGTTAATTTTTGTAATAGATTAGCTCTATTATAGACTAGAGATTAAAAATTCTTTCATAATTAACGAGAATTATAAAAATTTTCGTTTGCGGCGCTGAAAATTCCACTATGGAAACGTCATGTATTCGTCTGTGCTTAGAACTTTTCCATAATAGCTTAACACCTTTATTAAACACATCTTCATTGCCTTGTTCAGGAAGAAATTTTTCTTAAAATTTAGACAAAAAATCAATAATTTTAACCTCTGCGACATTAAAATTTAAAAATTCTTGCCTGCGGCGCTGAAATTCGAATTTTAGGCGCCTTCGGCGCGATAATTTAAAAATTTTGCCCTGCGGGGCCTTAATAAAGAAGATAAAGATAATTCCAGGTTATGGTTAATGCCATACTGTAATGTTCCAATGTTATTTTGAAAAATATTAAGATTTATTTCGAATTTTAAAAATTTTTAAAAGTCTCGGTTAGTCTCGGGTATCGGTCTCGGCTCAAAATTTGAGTCTCGGTCTCGGTCTCGGGTTTTTCAGTCTCGGTAAATCTCGGTCTCGGTTTTTGCCCAAAGTCTCGGTCTCGCTCTACTCTAATTTAAAGATTAACTTACAAATTCGACAACCCATTTGAACTCCGGGACTCATTGCCGTAAATGCAAGCATCATTGTCAAAACAATAGTCACAGTATGTTTTGCACAACAACAGCCACGATCATCAGTACTGCTTGGATTGCTATCTCCAACATAATATCCACCGTACGGGAAATAATAAGGGTAAAAGTATGGTCCAGATCTTCCACCATAATAAGGAGTTCCATAATATCCTTTAGTGGATCCTGGAGATCTTCCATAACCATAACCTTCATAAGAACCACCAGTATATCCTTTGGCTCCTTTTCCGCCACTAAAACCTTTACTGCCACCACCACCACCTTTACCACCACCAAAACTTCCTCCGCGACCTCCGCCACCATGACCCCCGCCACCACCTCCATGACCTCCACCACCGCTAAATTATTTATTAAATTAATAATATAATGATTCTAAATTAAAGCAATTTTAAATGATTAGCTTAAAATAATTAATAATTACCCTCCTTTTAGACTTCTTCCGCGAACTTTTCTATTTGTTTCTAGACTTTTACTGACATCGTTTACTTCATTTGTCTCTTCTGTTAAAATTAATTTTATTTATCTTTTTATTCTCAGTAAATCTGAATTTTAGTTTTTCCTAACAGATTAAATAACATATAACCATATTTTAAAATGCACAAGAAGGGCTGGATAGCCCCTAATCCCTATTATCTTATGATAGCCCCAAGTCCTTTTTCTTATCATAGCCCCAATATTTGGCAGGTTTAATAATTGAGTGAGAGAAGTGTTCTCCCTGTTCCAAAAAATCGACGGTTCCACGTTCACTTTCCAGGCGGTTCCAATGTTTTGACGGTGGTTCTGGAACCACCGTTACTGGAACCGGGAGAACACTGAGTGAGAGAACCTCGTACTTGAGACAATTTATTGGGTTTCCAATGCAAACCCAGAAAGTTTTTTCTAATTTAGCTATTTTTAAAACTAAAAACTCATCCCGTCGAAATCTATATATTGAAAGTAATTGAATTAAAAAATACCTTCTTCCTCTTCACAAACTTCATTACATTCGTCTTCATTTTCTAACAAAATTTCCTTTCCTTTAGTAATTTCTGTTTTATTTTCTTTTTCAAAAATTTTTTGCTCCTTTTCCTCATTTAATTCAGATAATACAATATATTTATTATTTGGATCATTAAAATTTTGTTTTTTATTTTGTTTGTTTTTTTTATTTTTCTTCTTTTTATTCTTTTTTCCTTCATCAACAATTTTATTTTCTTCTTTATTTTCATCTTTCTGACCATAAATTGGCATCTCTTGTAATTTTAACTCTCCAGTATTTTTATAAGATTCCCATTGAAATTGGAACCGATCCATGAACATTAACAAGTCCAGGAGTATTCACCAATGGATTCATTGCATCAACTTTAATTATTTAAAATTAAAATAAATTTTATGATCATTAGAACATCCAGTGGCTACTGGCTTTTTAGGACCCGACTATTGAGGATATTAAACCTAAAGAAAGATTTTGGCAAAAGTTTAACCATCGGGCAGGATCGTACCTGCGACCTTGCTGGCAGTACTTGCTAGGCTTTCGCTCACACCTTTGGGGCGATGACTCTTGCTTTCTCTTTTTAGATCTCAAACCTCCGCCTAAGCGTCCAGATGGATCTCCCTTACACTAACTTGTTCTGTAATGTTTGTAAAAACATGTCTTTGGATCAAAAAATAATCTTGAAATTAGACTCATTACAGACTATGAACAACAAAATCGTCCAATTTAAAAAAAAGTTATGGCCAATAATTTGACTTCGGCCAAATTCATTAGTTCTGTGGCCATAATTTTATTATTTTTCAATAATTTTGAACAAACTTTATATCATTTTATAGGTAATTATTTACTTGATTTTATAAAATTAAATCCAGTTTTATGTCTATTTTATCTATGACTTTATGATTAATGTAAAAGTGATTATCCTCAAATGTCGGGTCCCTAAAAAATCAGGCTCTCAAAAGTCGCGCCTTGGATCCAGGGGCCTATTCCAATAAATGACATTTTAACTAATGTCACTCAAAAGTGTCAATCGCTTGACATTCAGACAATGACTGTGTTCCAATAAACGTTACTGAAATTATTTTGTGACATCGACATTGACATCTACTTTTAGCGACATTGACTTCCACTGTCGTTTATTGGAATAGGCCCCAGGACCTTGAAAGCGGATTTTCCTGGACTTTATCTCTCTTTTTTTCTATTTTCAGTTAGATAAAATAATTAACAGATTTTTTAAATTACAAAAACTAACCTATAAATATGATCTTTATTAGCATCATAAAAACAATGGGGTTTTTATGATGCTTTATTCTTGAAGCCATCAAAAATTTTTTTTCTATTTTCTTTGATTAATAAAATGAATAAAATTTTCTTTAAAAAAATATGGGGGATTTTAAAATAATAATAAAGGGAATAGATTTTTCACATTTTGAGTGCCGGTTAAATAGTGATTCTAATGTTATTTTTATTTCGATTAACATGTGAAATGTTGTCATGTATGCACTTTAAAATTTAAAAATATAAAATTAAAGCATTTGACATACTACAAAATATAAAAATAAATAAAGGGCATTAAAAGGGAAAAATTATTTAATTTTGAAATAATTTTTAAATAAAGGTCAACTTTTCTGACGAAATATAGAGTTGGGCGAGACCGAGACGAGACTCTCGGTCATTTTCCAATCTCGGTCTCGATTTTATCAGTCTCGGTATCGAAACCGAGACCGAGAGTCTCGCCCTCTAGTCTCGGCGAGACCGAGACTAGTTTTACACCCCTAATGATGGATGAAATTATATTCGGCTTCCCCTCTTCGCAAAATATTTTCCTTTCATTAAAATATATTTAGACGATGACTAGTAGTTGGCATAATGTTTTTTCTATAATTCCCTTCTTTCTTTGTCACTTATTCTCTAATAATTAAGCCTAGTTGGTGTAAAAATTTGTTTTAGTGCTCTCTTATTTATGATTTATCATGTCCGATATTTGGAAACATTTTAACAAACTTTCTTCGGAAGAGGCCATTTGCAAAATTTGTTCGAAGAAACTAAAACGGAAAGACGGGAATACTAAAGGATTATGGAAACACTTAAGTTCCTGCCATAAGCCTGAATTTAATGCTTTTAAATGTAACTTTTAAACTCAGTTCCTGCTACATCCGTTAGTTCAGAGAGGTTGTTTTCAAAAGCTGGCATTATTTTTGGTAATACTCTCAGAAATCGGTAATTTGAAATTTAGATTTTAAATAATAATTGCTAAATTTCTCAGCCTTTCTGGAGAAATGGTGGAGAAAATACTAATAGTTAAGGCAAACATGGATAAACTATTTATAGGGCCACCAACTGAACCAATAGCTGATGAACATGAATTAGATTGTGAGGAAGATTTACAGAATATTGAATAAATATATGCTTATAAATCATATTTTGAAGAAATAATTAAATTTAAACCAGATCATAAAAAATTAAAAAAAAGTCTCGGTTTTCTCGGAGTCTCGGTCTCGGTCTCGGACCAAAATTTGGGTCTCGATCTCGATCTCGGCTTTTTCAGTCTCGGGGAATCTCGGTCTCGTTTTTTTCCAAAAGTCTCGGTCTCGCCCAACTCTAACGAAAAAAAAGAGATTCTGTAATTTAAAAAACAGAATCTCTATAACCTCGTCTAAAAGCTCAAACAAAAATTTCAAATAACCTCTCAATTTAACGATCTCTCTTTTTATCGAGAGTTAACTGTTTACAATGTTTTTTCAATTAATTATTTTTTTTCAATCTGATTATTAAAGGGGAGTAAAGTTGGGTATGTTGTGGGCAATCAAGAGATAATTATTTTCCCAACAAGATTTCCGAAGGAGGTGTAATTAATAGAGAAAATACGGTATTTTTCCAAAAATTGTATATAAATTGTATATTAGAGACCGGACTCGAGCATCGATCGAGAATATCGATCTCGATCTCGAAAAAAATCTCGATCTCGATAACTGAGATTTTTGACCGAGATCTCGCCTCGGTCCGGTCTCTAGTTGTATAAAGTTGTACATATAAAATGTTTCAATTTTATTTTTACTTTTGGGCCGCCAAAATTATTTTCTTGCCCTTTTAGATTTTTTTTTTTCGAAATTAATTTGACATTTTAAAAAATATTAAAAAGTGCATTCCCATGCCTATCGGCTTTAATAAAAAACAAAAAGCTAGACTATTACGAAATTTCAAAAATGAAGAAGAAAAAATAAAAAAGAGTAAATATTATTCGATAGAGTAGAAATACGTACATTTTTGTCTTTTTACTTTTTTAAAATGAATTTCAAAATTTTCTTTAATTTTTGTTTTGTTTCTTTAATATTTTTAACTTCTTTGGCTAATAAACAAATTGAAGAACGTTTTAATTTTATAAAACATAAGGAATACATTAATATAATAAGAATTGATATTAACAAAATAAACGAGAACAAGGAACCACAAAGCCCTTTACAAAACATCCCTTCACAATATATTCTTCAAAAATTATCTAACTTCAACATAAATAAAGGAAAGGAGAAAGAAGTGCTGCCCAGATTGGTAAACATTATACTAGGGGTGATTTGACCTTTAACTTTTTAAAAATTTAAAACGAAATGCTAAAAATTGAATTCGCATGCTTATATGTTTTGATAAAAGATATGAAAAAACTTGTCCATTTCCATAGGTGCTATTCGATTCCGTTAGAGGGCTAATTCGTCAGTGGGCGATTCCGTCAGTGCGATATTTTCATTGGTAGAGTGTTATTTTTTAAACAGAATCATTAAAAAATCGAAATAATGTGCATCCGCACGCGTCTTTGAAAAAGATGTGGATGTGTGGGATCATATATATATGTGGGATCCCGTAGATGCGATTTTAATGAACTCTAATCCAAACCAATATCAGAATCTTTCAAAAAATTACCTTTCTTGAAGATGGAGGTTCCAAAAGTCTTAAATCCCCCAAAAAGTGAACAAAATGAAAGACAAACTTCGCGAAACCGGGAATCCCGGCTTCATTCTGCTTATCCAAGAGACGGGAAAGGTTCCTAATCTAAAATATGTATACACATTATATTAAAATAACACTTTACCAATGAAAATAGCTCACTGACGAAATCACACTCTGACGAAATCGACCACTGACGAATTCGCCCGCTGACGGAATCGACGGACACGTTTCCATATAGTAGTACTTATTCTAACAGAACCACATTATTTTTAAAAAACGAGTTTTTTTGCTAGCAATTATCATAATGGGGAATCTTGGTTCGGGGAAAGACATTTGCGGACTGCTAGATTGGGTTATAAAAATAATTAAACAATAAAGTCAAGTTGTTATCCAAGACCCATTGACGGTCCCGAAAATCAGTAGGGTAACATTTCTGGATCAAATGTTTGTGCGCACTTTGCTCTGGACAGCACTTAAAAACAAACCATACAGAATACTTTGGAGGTAATTGTTGAATATAGCGGAACTGCCAATTCTCTTTATATTTCCAAACGATACGACTTTTGCTATCTTGATGGTTTAAATATAAAACCAAAATTTTATTCTTTGGAAAATTCAAAGGTTGTTAGAGATGGGATAAGGAAAGTACATTTAATAGAAGAATTCAAAAATGAATATAGAGAAGGATTTACCATTTGTGAAAAATCAAAAACACTTTATCACGTAATTTTTTTAATTTGGGATAAATTTGGTAATTTAGTAAGAGTTTAGCAAAAGTTTAGCCATCGGGCAGGATTCTACCAGGCTTTCGCTCACACATTTGCAGAAGCTCTACCAGCTGAGCTGCGACAACTTTTGCTTTTCTCTTAAAGATATGCTGCCAGATAAATCATCCTTACAATATCAGGATTGTTGCGGGTCACCAGAGTAATTGTTTAGTTAAAACCTTTACCAAATACATAATTAAATGCTAAAGTATTTATGTTATTGTTCTTTCTGCACCTTGTCTTCTGGAATCTGGGAAATGAGAAAAATAAATAAGATCGCTTTACTTTTACCACATTTTGGACATAACTTTAAATCTTGTACCATTAACAAGAATTTAATTAAGTAATTTAAGGGAAAGAGGTTACTGTATTTGTATTTAAATTTTCTTTTTAGAGAAGAAGAATTATTACAATTGAGCCACTTTTTCACAACAAATTAAAATTCGAACCCAAAAATAATGAAAAACAAATAATCAGATTTGAATGGTTTTTGAATTTCAGAGAGGATGAAGAAAGTTATATTGAAATTTGTGTTAAGCCTAAGGAATCCGGCAGATATTTTGTTATTTTAGTAGCAGTTGCTATTCGTAAAGCTTTTCGATTTTATGTCAATTTTGATAATGAAATGGGTAATAGTTAGTCGCCATCATTTTCCTTTGAGCCCCCCTTTCATATTACCATCTGAAATATCACCAAATCGTTTTCGCCAAAGAAATTTCTGTTCGATAAACATCAATCAGTGTTGATCCGGGTTGTCTATATTAATAAAATTTTCTGAACATGAAAATATTTCTATGGAAGACGAGGAATTGTAGTCTACCATAGATCTGATTGTGAATATATACCTTACCTTTTGAACAAAAGGAGGGCTCAAAATATTAAGGGAGAACGAGGGGACGAACGTAACTTTTATCAAGAAATGGTCAAATGTGTTGATAAAAAATTTAAAAAATTTAACGAAGAGGAGAAGCAAATTTTGAAAGATTTAAAAAGTTTTTCATTAAATTTATTGAAATAATAAATGAAAATGAAAATCAAATTAATTACAAAGATGGAGATATGAATATTATTGGATTTTATGATCTCTTTTCTGAAGAAATTTTAATGGAAGGAAAAATAATTAAACCTTTATTTGATGATGGAACATATTTTTTTGAAAAAGATAAAAATGGGGAAATTAAAGAAAAAGAGAAAATTAATTTTTCAAAAAATATTTTAAAAAATTATTTAAATCTTAGAGAAATTGGTGAATCTAATAAGAATAATTTTTTACTTAAAGACTGGCAAGAGTGGTTTGAATGTAATGGAAAATATTTTAAAATGGAAAAAGATGGAAAATGTTATCGAGTAAATGAGCCTTAAAATTGAAAAATTAAATTGTTGTTTCAAAACCTCTCTCTTTTGGAAGGTCTAAACCATCAAGAATAATGAAATTTTATTTAAATTAAAAATAAAGAATTAAGATTAATTTATTTATCATTTTTTAATTTAATTTCCCTTAAAATTATCAATCGCTTTCATGTCTTTCATTAATAAAAACCTTTTAATAATAATATTCAGTGCAGCTGTTGAACTTTGGAATAAGACTTTCGTTTTTTTCGTTTTTTCGTAAAAACTTTCGTTATTATTTACTGTACTCACAAAATCTTATCTGGTTGAATTATTTATTTATTTATATTTATAAAAAAATTTTTTTTAATTATTTTTATCTGACATTTAAAGGTTGAATTTAATATTTGTTTAAGAGCATTTTAAATTAAATATTACAATTTACTCAACAATTTTATTAAGTTTACTTATTTAATTATACCATTTAATTCAAAAAATTACAGGTGTAAAATTGTTTATTTAAAAAATGTTGGAATTTAAAATTACGTTTTTTGTCTGAATAATTAAAAAAAATAATAATATAGTTGCCATTTTTCAGAGCATATTATAATTACATTTTTCTTAACCAAATATAATTAAGTCAGCACTCTCAAAAATTTTTAGAAAAATAAAAATCAGAACAAATAAAAAATGTCTGGTTTAACAATTTTAACAGAAATATTATTTAAATTGGATTATTGGCTTTGTTTATTAATTGGTTTTCCTCTCAACATTCTTGTTATAATTTTAATTATTTATAAAACACCAAAAGAAATGAAAACACACAGTCAAATTCTGATACAAAATTGTATTATTGATATATCAACATTAATTGTTTATATGTTTGCACAATCGGAAATTTTAAAACAGAATTTTAGATAAACATTGTTTTAGAAAATCAGAGTTTACATTAACATTGTTTTTTAAGAGGAGAATTTAGATAAACACAGTTAAAATCAGAATTTTAGATAAACATTGTTTTAGAAAATCAGAGTTTTTAGTGAACATTATTTATAAAAATCAGAACTTTCGAGACTTTGTTTTGGAAAATTAGATTTTTTAATAAAAATTATTTATAAAAATCAGAATTTTTAATAAACATTGTTTTTTATAATCAGAATTTTTGAAAAACTTTTTTTAAATATTTTTATTTTTCAGTTTCTTTTAATTGACTCTGATGGAAAAAATATTTTATTATTTCCAAATGGTATTTTGATTAATTTGATGCAAGAAAATCTTAATCCCATCATTTTCTATATTTTATTAATAATTTATGAGTACTTGTACATTTTAAATTTACAAGGATTAAGTGTTCAGTTTGTGTACAGATATTTAATTTTAAACAGGTAAGCTTAAAACATTGTTTGGTATTTTTTAATCAGAATTTATTAAAACAGAATTTATTAATTTAAACAATAAAACCAGAAGTAATTTAAAACAATAAAACCATAAATATTAAAACAATATTTTATCAGAATTACTTAAAGACATCAAAACCAGAATTAATTTAAAACAATATTATATCAGAATTTAAAACAATAAACTCAGAATTAATTTAAAACAATAAAACCATAAATTAAAGAATTACTTTAAAACAATAAAATCAGAATTAATTTAAAACAATATTATATCAGAATTAATTAAAAACCATTAAAATCAGAATTAAATTACAACATTTTTTAAATTTAAAATACAGAAACATGAAAATAAACTTTCGTTGCTATTTGCGTATGTTTTCAATTGCTTTAATTGTTTCTTTGCTTCTAGTTTTGATTAGTGTTTTTTACTCTATGCCGTATTCTGGCAGTGGAATTACGAGCTTTTTCGAAGGGAATTTTACCAAAACATTGCCATATGTTTCTTTGAACATGCCGGTAGTTTATTTTTAATATGTCCATAATTTTATTTAATTTTTAGGAAAATGATTTTCTATCTATTCCCTTATTATCCTTTACTTATTTTATAATGATTTTTTGTGGAATTAAAATGATAAGATACCTCAAATCACACAGTGGCATTGATGCAAAAATAAAAATTTATGTTAAACAATTAACAAAAACTCTGATAATTTTGGTAAGAATTATTATTTTTATAACAGAATTGAAAAATAAATCAGAATAAAGTTGAGACAATTAAACCAGAATTAATTTAAAACACATAAACATGTACAAAATAAGAACAATAAAAAACAGAATTAATTTAAAATAAATCGGGATTAATTTAAAGCATTAATCAGATAATTTAAAACAATTAAACCAGAATTAATTTAAACACACAAAAAATAACAAATTAACAAAAATAAAATCAGAATTAATTTTAGGCAATTATCCCTTGCTTGAATTATATTGCAGTTCAGACAATTATATTATCTATCAAAAAGGAAATAAATATTACACGATTTTTATTTTCCTTTTTAATGCATCTAACCCCAGTATTTAATCCAATTGTTTGCATTTTAACAAATAAGCCGTACCGAAGTTTTATTTTTAATCGTTTAAAGATCCACCCACAACAAAATAATTTAACTTGATTTGTAATATTTTTTAAAATAAATTTTAAATGTTAAAACATTAGCATAATATTTTAAAAAATAAATATTTTATTTCTTCTAAATAAATAAAGTTAAATAAATTAATTTTCTGCTTGTTTTGTTGGTTATAAAATACTAATTAAAAGAAAATCAGAATTTATTTAAAACAATAAAACCAGAATTTATTTATAAAACGTTAAACCCAAAATTAGTTTTAAACAATAAAATCAGAATTTAATTAAAACATTAAAGAATTAAATAAAACCAGAATTAATTTTAAACATTAGAATTTAATTAAAACAATAAATTAATTAATTTAAACAAATAATCAAAATAATATCACCTACATATTCCCACTTTCTATATTTTTAATCAATTTTTATTACATTATAAAATTTAATTAATTTTTTAAATTTTTCAATAAATCTTTTTCCTTTTCAAACTTGTCCTTTTCATCATTTAAAATTTTTTTATTTTTTACTTTTCTCAAAAAATATTTTTCTTTTCATTCAATTTATCGCATCCCTAATTGCATTTCCTCCGTATATATTTCCACTTTTTTTTGTTTTTTATGTTTATGTGCCAGCCATTTATGAAAAGAAAAAAGGTCTTTTTACGCATATTATCGCTATTTTATGAGGAAAATTATTGATTTTTAATTTAAAAAATTTTTTTTTTGAAATTAATTTTTTTCTTGCGCATGAGGGGCATATTACCCCTAAAGTAGATTTTTAGATTTTAATATCTCCGAGGGTAAAATTTTTGATTTTTTGTCTAAATTTTCATAAAAAGTTCTCTTTAGTTTTTCAAATAAAAATGAAATATTAATATATAAATTTCTTAAATATTTTGAGCAAAGTCCGAACAACGAAAATATCACAAAAAAGTCGAAATCGAAAATCGAAAGAAAAAAAATCTAAAAATCGAATTTCGAAATTTCGAAACAACTCCACTCCGCATATCAAAAAATAGTCCATAAAATGTTATTCGCTTTAATTCCCTCATTTTTAATGAGGTCCTTTCTCATTTTTGATTCTATTTCGTTTTTCCCAGTTTTCTGGAATATTTTAAATAAAAATTTCTTAGACAGCGAAAAAGTTGACATCCCTCGTTATATGCAAAACCTCTATATAATCAACTTTTTGCTTATCCTTAAAATGTTGCTTATTAAATTGGAGGGGTTCTTACTTCTAATATGCCCCAATTCTCTCCAATAGAAAATCAATCATTTTTTGGATTATTTCACTTCAACATTAAAAACATTTACCAATTTCTAACATCATTTTAGTTTTGTGTGTTTTAGGGTTTTGCATGTTCTAACGCTTATTTAAACTAAACAATATATCACTTGAGGAATTTGAATAATAATAAATTTTTAAAATTATTTTCCCTATAACTTAAAAATAATTGAAAGTTATTCTTGTATGTTTCTAAACATTCACTTGACTTGGAACTTTTTTATTTCCTTCAATATTAAACTTAATAATATGACTTGTGATGATTGGAGCTTGTGATAAGTGAACCAATCGGAACCATATAAGATTGGAAATAGATGAGAATTTGGGTTAAAGTCACTCCCCGATGCAAAAACCCCTCATGCTGGTCTAACAATGCTAAGGTTATTTATTTGTAGCGACATAGCTGCAGATAAAATCCGTACAAAAATGATAGGTATCTATATCTGCAGCTATGGATTTCGTTATATCAAGAATTGTTTATCACCCAAACAAATTTTTTTAAATAAATTCTGGAAATCTTGATTTAAAGAACCTTTATTTTCAACCTTCTGTTTTTCGTTTTTTTCGTTTCCTAACTAAATCTGATGAATATTGACCTCTATATGAAATTATAATGATTATTTTTTCCAAAATTAATCATTTCTTTCTGTCTGGAATTAATTTTTTCTGTTATTCAACTTATTTTTTCCATTATGTTTTTTTCCTGTTATTTTCTAAATTTAATATGTACTTGAGTTGAATTCTCAACATTTTTATGAATTAAAATTTTAATCCCTATTTCTCTTTTATTCTAATTTTCTTTAGCCAATTTCGGCTATATTTTACTTATAATTTCATCCTCTTTTCAAAATTAATCATTTCTTTCCGACTGGAATTATTTTTTTCTGTTCATGTCCACTTCAAATAGAAGCCTATTTTTGGTTGCTAACTCCTCTAATTTTTTTAATTTTCCACTTGTTTTTTTGTTGTTTTTTCCTCTTTATATCGATCTAATTTAGCCTCCTAAAGGTTTTATTACTCACTTGACTATATAAAAATACTAAAAAGAGTGTAAAATGAATAAATAGATTGAATAAAAATGGCAAATTGTTTAAGCGTCATAAATTCTCTATTTCTTTTATTTTTTTTGTTTGGGTGTGTCAGTTGGAATTATTTATTTTCCTCTGAAAAATAATGCTTTAATGCTTTTTATAAAGCAACTTAATTCTCTTTATTTATTAGAAAGAAAAAGCCGCGCATTTGTTATTATTTTTTCTCTTGGGTGTTACTAAAATTAACATAAAAAATAAGAATCGTCAAGCAAAAAAAATTTGTTTTAATTAAGTAGCTAAAATGAGAGTTTATGAGCAGTGACCTCTAAAATATGTAATATTTTTGTACCCCAACATTTATTCAAATCTTACTCTCGTTATAAATGCATCCCAAAACAGCTTCATTATGCATTAAGGGAGATAGTGAAATATGCACTTGTATCCGTTGCGTATTTATATCCCGTTCTTTTTGGAAGGTCTCTTGAAGTCCCATGTCCTGTTGAGTCGAATTAATTATTAAATAGAGTAATTTTGGTGTATTATTATTTAATATCTGTTTTTTATTAAAAAATAGATATTTAATTTAATTTTACAAATTAGGTATACTGTAACTTAATAAGTATCCAATAAATATTAAAAAATTAGTTTATCAAACTATGTTTAACTGTGGTTGAGTGGTTTAATCTTTCGTTACTCAGGGTGAGGGTTCTAATCCTTTCATTGGACTTTAAAACTTTCTTTAAAAAATATTTTTTAAAATAAAAATTCCAATTCAATGAATAACCAAACAAATTGGTATATTCCTTTACATTTTTTAACACATTTTCTTTTTATTTTTTTATTTTTCGTTTTTTTATTTTTTCAGATTTTTCACTTTTCTTTTACCCCGTTCTTTCCTTTTTACATTTTTTCTTGCATAGTTTGTTCTTCTAAATTGCCAAAATTGAAAAAATAAAGCTTTTAGTTAGTCAAACAAAAAAATTGTTTAAAAGTCTTTTTTCTGCTTTTTAAAGAAAAAAATTTATTTAATATATATTATTACAATAATTTATAATTAACAACAAAAATGTTAACAATACTAAGTGACAATGAAAATTTGTTGGAACGTTTGGTTAGTCAATAAATGAGAAAATATTGATTTGAATTATATAAATAAATTTTAAAAATTTTTTTAAAATTTTAAAAATAATTAAAATACAATGCAACCCTCTATATAATCAACTCTCTTTATTAGCGACTGTCGATTATATAGAGATTTCCCAATGAAATGTCGCTTATATAGAGCGTTCCGCTATATAAAGAGTTCGAGTGTTTTTTATTTACAAGTGATTAATGTAAGAAATATCTTTGGGTTTCACTTCTAGGTGACTTTGGCTATACTGACACTATATAGCATACCTTTCTTTATAATAGACTTTTGGCTATGGAAATTTTAAATGGAAATCCACAAAAATTTCAAAATTCTTTTAAATGTTCCATAAAACTTAACAAATTTATTTAAAGGAATTAATGACCCAAAACGTGCCAAAGCCCACCGACAAAACAACTTTTTCCCCTATAAAAGCTCGCAGTCTTTTACTTGGCCAAATAAATGCAAATTTAATAAATAATGATTGTTTGTCTACACAATTATTGGCAACACAAAATAAAATGGAAGAAAATAATAAAGAGGGGAATTTTGAAATTTGTAGAAATTGGATGATTTTAATGGGGAAAAGATGTTTTAAGGAAAGTCAGGCAGCAATTCAGGCTTTTTCTGATTTGTTTAGGCTTTCACTGGCTATGGTTGGTGAGCAGAGATTTTTGTGGAAATAAATCAGAAATTTAAATAATTAAATCAGAATTAATCAGAATTTAAGCAAAAAGAATACTGTAATATATATGTAGCACAGACATTTGCGGACGTACATTTGCGGACAAACTGGATCCAGAAAATTTACCCTACTGATTTTCGGGAACTATGGCCTCTGGGTCTGTATAATAACTTTAACTTATGGTTTAAACATTTTTCCATATTATAAACTCAACTATAAAAAAGAATTATGTTTCAGCCCGCAAATGTACATCTTCAAATGTACTTCACCTATATATATATGAGAAATTAAAAAATAATTATAAATAAAAAAGGCCAGAATAAAATCAGAATTTCATAATTAATAAATTTAATCAGCGTAATCAAAAAATCAAAAATAATTTTAGAAAGGGTCAATTTCGAGTAGAATTCTTTATGGAAAGGAAGAGCCAACTATGAGAATATTAATTGCAAAGAAAGAACATTCTGAAGACGATGAACAATGTCTTCGTGAAGAAATGGATAAGATAAGAAAAAATTGGACAGAACAATGGGGTAGTGGGCAATTGGACAGACTTAGGTTAATTGAAGACCCTGGAGCTTATAAAATTTTTAAAAAATTTTTTAGACGTTTTGGAGAGAGTGAGGCATTACAAGAACAATTAGAACGTACAAAGCAGTGGATGGAAGAGTCTAAAGAAATTGGTGATTTGTGTTGCGCACTTGCCTATTTTGATGAACCCGAATTTATGGCAAGAAATTTTTAATATTTAATTTAAAGATAACCATTTTTCCTCAAAATTTCCAGTCGAAAATCAACAAATTCTTTCAACTAGAAGAAACTGGATTTGAAATTTTGGACTCTTTTGACCAAGATAATGATTTTGTTGGACAACGCCAGTTGTTTACTAAAGCACCGGTATTGGAAGCATTTAAAGAAAGATTTAAATTAATTTCCCTCTCAAGGCATTGCATTGGACAAATTATCCTCGAGAATCAGACGTCCAAGTTACATTTAAATTTGCCTTTCCAAAAGGGACAATACCTGAGTGGATATTTAGAGATTGGATTAGAATGGCGAAAGAACAAGTTGAATGGAATTATATGTATGAGTGGAACAATGGAGTTTTACTAAGAGCTGATGAACTTGTAAGAATAAGGGACATTATAGAACGAAGGGAACAATCATCTATAGTGTGAAGGGAACATCTCTCATAGTGTGAAGGGAACATCTCTTATAGTGTGAAGGGAACATCTCTCATAGTGTGAAGGGAACATCTCTTATAGTGTGAAGGGAATATTATAGTGTGAAGGGAACATCTCTTATTGTATGAAGGGAACATCTCTTATAGTGTGAAGGGAACATCTCTTATTGTTAAAAATAAAATTTTTAAAAAATTCAGGTGAAAATCACACTAATCCGTCTTCAAGGGGAGCCTAATGTAATTGAACTTTCTGGAAGAATAGATACAGAAGAGGCTGCAGAGGAAGAATTACAAGAGAGAAGGGACAGTAATGAACAACAAATTGAAGATGGTCTTGACTGTAGTCCTCCCTCATGCCCACTAAAGAGAGTTTGGCCTTTTCTAGTACGAATTTTCCAGCCTTTGCTATTTGGCATTGATAGCTACAAAACACTTCCATTTAACGTAAATTTATTTTTTAATGAGGAAATTGAGAATATTAATTTATTGAGATTATTAATTTATTAAATTGAGACTATAAAGAAAAAAAAAAAAAAAATCTCTTATAGAGTGAAGAGAAGAATCATTTATAGAGGGAGCATCGCTTTGATAGTGTGAAGGGAACATCCCTTTTATAATGGAAAGGGAACACCCCATTTGTAGTGTGAAGGGAACACCCCATCCCTTTCACAGTTTGAAGGTGCATCCCTTTTATTTTGTGAAGGGAACATCATTATTATAGAGTGAATATATTTTCTAATATTTCCCCCATCTTTCAGTTAAGCCTTGTATTCGTAGGCGAATGCTTCTTTACTTGCCCTGAGGGTGCGCAGAAGTTAACTGCTCGTTCTTTAGATGCTATTCAAACTCTGAGTTCTATTCAAAGAATTAAAAATGTTCGATTTAAAGCTGACCAGGATCAGATTTATTCTCTAAATTTGGATCAATGCTTTCCAGGTACTACAAAAATAAGGCAAAATAACATTAAAAAATTCTCTACAGATTTTCGTCCTACCAAAATGACAGATTTTTCGCCTGATAATTTTCCCCTGCCTAAACAACAACAAAATCATTCACAAACTCAAGGCAACACTAGCCCTCTCTCTCCCCTATTATTTTCCTCTTCCTCAACCTCCGATGAACCAGCAACGTCCGCTACTTCCCTAGGTGATTCCCGTGTACAGTCACCTCGAACAGTGACAGAGAAAAAACGTGTAGATCGTTCACCTTCGTGTGTTCCTTCATTTGACTCAAAAATTGAACAGATTTGTTCTTCACCCTCTCCACAGCCTCAGCATTGTTTAAATGTGGAGGGGCAGACAAGTGGATACAAGTAAAAATAAAATATTAAAAATTTTGGTGTAACTTGCAAAAAAAATCATGAAGATTTATGGGGTTTTTCTTCTATAGTTTTTCAAAATTTCTTAAGAATCGAGTGTTTAATGTCTAAAATTAATGTACATATTTCCTTGGATTTTTATTTCCGAAAAATAATATTTAATTTTCTAATCTTATTACTACAGTACGCTCAGACTAAATTATGCTCAGACTCCGGTTATAGTGACGGAAAACCCACCAGGTGTATCCAGAGGAGTCTTATATCCGAGGGTTGAAACGGTTGTACTGTCCTTATTGGTTTAGCTGGTAAAATACCTATTCTCACCAAAAAATTGTCGTGGGTTCGAACCCCAATGGCGGACAATAATTTTTACATTAATGAAAATTAATTAAAAATGGCAAAAATAATTTTAAAATTATTCTAAAATTATTTTCTTTTATTAAATCCCAAAATTTTAAAGGAATCGCGGTCGGCGTGTTTCTTTCGGCATTATTCACTCTATCCCAAATACTAGCAGTTCTACCACTGGAGGAGGTTCTTCACCTCTATTAATGAATATTTCCAGTAATTTTTCTTTATCCGGAGAAAGAAAATGTGAAGAAGAAAGTGAGGAAAATAGTCAAAATGAAGAAAAGACAAAAAGTGCCTTGGTAGAAAATATAGTTGATGAAATGTTACAAAAGGCTATTGACCAAGTTTTTATTAAAGAATGAAAAAAGAATTTTAAAAAATTAAAAAAAAAATTAAAAAAATATTTTTTAATAGATATTACTGTAATAATTAAATTTGTAATAATTTTAAAAATTTTTATTTATTTAATAAAAATTAAATTTAAATAGAATTTTATTGAGCAGAGAAATTAAAACAAGTTTTAAAATTAAAATTCTATTAAAAAATGTGTATAAAAAAAACAAAAAAAATCATCCGTGACCAAACAAATAATAGATTAAAGGTAGAGTGATAGCTAGAACAGCGTAGGACCTGAAAAATAAAATTTTTTAATTTTTTTTTTAATAAATTTTAAATTAATTTTTTAATTAAATAAAGGAAAATTTAATTAAAAATCCAAAGGAAATTGCCCAAAAAATATTTTTTTATTTTTTGGAGAGATTTCCATTAAAAAAATAATTTTTTCCCCATATAACCTTAGAATTTTTTGCTATTTAAATAAAAAAATTAGATCTAGTCAAAAATGTGATAAAAAATTTTTTTAGTGATATAATGAATTTACCCTAATAAATTTATTTTTAATTAAAATTGTTTAATTCATTAAATTTTAATTAATTTTTTTTTGAATTTTAATTTAATTAATTTAATTAAAATTCAAAATTTAATTAAAATTCAAAAAAAAATTAATTAAAAATGTGGAGACCAAACAAGAAAAATAATCTAAAAAAATTATTAAACCTAATTTTTAAATTAATCCAAAAAATTCAAAAAAAAAATAAAAAAAACCTAACCCAACAACAAAAGCCAAAGTCTGCAATTTCATTTTTGATTCAATATTTCTTTCAGTCTGTTGAAGCAATAATTCCATAGAATCACCAATATATACAAAATGAGGGCCTTCTTCATTTTCAATATTAACAACTCTTCCCAATTTAAATAAACGTGTTAATTCGTTCATTTGTTCAGAAAGTACTGAATTCTTAAAAAATAAAAAATTATTTAAAAACAAAAGAAAATTTTCAAACTTCTTTTTTGAATTCCTCTAATATCTCAGTTTGGACGTGAGTAAGAAGCCAACCCATAGCAAAAAAGAAAAGTAAAACGGGGAGGGGCTAAAACGAAAAATTCTTTTTAGTTCATAGTGGATATAATTTTTTTAAATATTTTAATTTAATTTAACTAAGGATTTTTATATTTAATATCGAAAAATCCTTTTTTTTCTAGCCTTTGCTATGGAGATATCTACTTCTTAAAATTTGGGGGGAGTAAATTGGGATGGGGAAAATTTTATAACCAAATAATTAAAGCATTGAGAAATAAGGAAAAATTATTAAAAATTTTAATTTTTAATTGTGACCAAAACTGGAGATCGATAATTTATCAAAGTTGTTCAAAATTGTATTTTTGAACAACTTTGAAAAAAAATTTAGAAAAATTTGAAAGTTGATCAACCCCCACCCAAAATGAAGTAATTTAGAAAGATCTTGTTAAGAATTCTCTAATGAGTAAATTCTAATCAATTTAGGTCCCAAAAAATTATTTTGTCTCAAATTCTCCCCTAAATTCCTTAGAAACCAAAAATTTAATTTAAAAACCTGTTCTTTCAAACCAGCAAAAATCCCTTCAATCGTATCATCAGTTTTATCCACATTATTTTCATTAAATTTATTTTTAGACTGCGAAAGCACGGGAGATTCCAAATTAAACAATTTTGTCAAATTTTCAAGAAAATCGGTAACCTTTAAAATCTAAAGACGATTCTTTCCAAAAATTAAGAAAAAAACCTGTCCTTGACTTCCTTTAACGATTTGAATCATTTCATCAATTAAAGGCTTAATTTCCTGCCCAGAGGGTATCATTTCTCGAATATGCTTCATTCTCAATTCTGTGGCTATTGTTGTGCCTAAAATGCCCAAAAGAGCTCCAACTAGCGATCCAATAAGTCCCCAATATTTTGTCCTTTCTTCTCTTTCGCGTTCACGTTCATGGCTGACTCTGACCTAGAAAAATTTTTTTAATTTTGAAATTTGGGAGAATTCCGCAACTTTTGTCCGCAAAATTATTTTTAGTTAAAAATAAAATTTTGAATGACTTTTGAGTTTTGGATTTAAAAAATTGTTGAAAAACATTGAAATAATAAAAATAAAATGGGCAAAAATGGAAAAATGAACATAAATTTTGATCAAAAATAAATTGTTAGTAAAAAATAAAATGAATTTTAAAAAATAGGAAAGGAAAATAGGGGAATTATTTTCCCAAAAAATGAAAAACCTCAAAAATAAAATTCTTTGGACATGGGACGGTAGAATAAAAAAAAAAGTCCAAAAATAAATTCATGAAACATTAATCCGAGAAACTTTAAAAAATAAAAAAAATATATAAAAAACCTTATTGGACAAAACATTAAAAGCCTCTCTTTCCCTACTTTCCAATTCTTCATAAATATTCATCATTTCCCTTTCTTTTCTTATTGCAGCGTGTTCTTCTGTTATTAGATGTAAATATCTAAATAAATTTTCTAAAATTAAAAAAAAATATAAAAAAAAACTTGTCTTCCCCTCTCAGAGTTCTGTCAAGTTCGCTATGTATTTCTTTTAATTTGTTCTGAACAATTCTGATTTCTGACTGTTTTTCTCTTCTGGCCTGTTGGGCTTGGTATAAATTGCTTTCACACTAAAAAATAAAATTAGTAAAAAATATTTTTGATTTTTTAGTCTAAAAAAGAATTTTTGCGGACAAAATTAAATAATTGCGGATTTTACAAAAAATTGCGGATAAAATTCCTATCACTCAATATGAAGTAATTTAACGATTTTATAGGAATTTAAATGAATTTTTAAATTAAAAGAGCCATCTATATTAATAATTTTAACATTTTATTTGAAAATATGGAAGTTGGGCTAATTCTAAAATTCGTCCGCAAATTATTAAAAAATCAGCAAAAATATAAAAATTAATAGAATTATTTATTTAAAGGAAAAAAGACTAATAAAATAGAAAATAATTAATTTAAGGGCCTAAATTTTATTTTTACAAGACAAAAGCCCAGAACATAACTAGACAATAATCTTATGGTCTTAAATAGATTAAAAAATACAAAAATTCTTTAAAAATTCCGTTAAAAAATAAATGTTACAAATTATCAAAAATTAAATTAATTATTTAAAAAATACCTGATTAACTTCATTTCTAGCCTTATGCACTTCGGAAAGTCCAATAAATTGTTCATAATAAGAGACAATTTTGTCAAAAGCTTTATTTAATGAACTGTTGTCTTTTGATTCTATTGATGTTGTTTGTAGATATTTTGTAAACCTCATAAAATTGGGTTTGGTAAATTTCATTGGAATCTATTAAATTAAAAAATAAAAATAAGAAAAATTAATTTTAAAATGAGGAGAATGCATATAAATAAACAACGAATTTTTTGAAAAAAAAAATTAAGAAAAAATACAAAATAATATAAACATTAAATATAAAATCTACTTAATAAAAAGGCAATAATTTTATTTTCTTTACGTATTTATCTTGCTAGACTCAAGTGAATGCAGGTTTTTTTAAGTCATTCGAGAGCAATTCTCAAATGGCTTGCAGAGTATGTCATGTGAGAGCAAATCGAGAAATAAATCAAAAGTACTGTATCAAAGTACTTTTTAGTCAATTGAATACAAAATCTCAAAAATTCCATCAAATCGAAATGTGAGCTCTCTCCTGCTATTTTTTTCCGAAAAAAATTCCCGAGCACAAGGCCTTGAAAATGTAAAAAAGTTCAGAATCTTACAAAAAGTTTATTCTGCATTATATTTTTAAATATTTTCTATTCTTTATTAATTTTATTTTTTGTCAAAGTTAGGGTCTAAAAATAAAAATATTTTTTACAAAAAATATTTTTGTAAATTTTTATTATAATACATATTTGCCAGATGTGAAAATAATTTATAAATTATTGATATAAATTATTTGACTAAAAATTGCAAGATTTTTGGATTTAAAACGATCACCAATAACCCTAGTTAAAAAGATAAAATTTTTATTTATAAAGTTTTTAACCATTTTTAAATTTTATAAAAATGATTAATAATATTATCTTATTCAGTAATCTAAAAATGTAGATTCGGGCTTTTCTAAAGCCTCTGGATTCGTTAGGAATACCGTATTTCCTCTATTATAATGGCCATTCTATTTTTCAATGTATTTTTTAGAACTTGTACCTGTTGTGAAACGTGCAAAAAGCACATTTTTTCACGATTTGAAGATATCTGATGTCATTCTAAAAGAGACTGGCATTCTATTAGAGACTATTATTATTTTTATATAAATTATTATTTTTATATATTGAAAGACAAAATAAATTTTTACAACACATGATCTATATTTTTTTATTTTCCTAAGATTTCTTATTATAAGTTTTGTTATATTAATTTGACCTTTATTTGACCTCTTTTCTTCTTTCCGGATTATCTCTTCTCCAATACTTTATTTTTTTTATTGAGAAAATAAATTTTACGACCATTTATCTTAAAAAAGTGTTATGCAAATAAAAAAGGAGAGAGTTTTTTTAGAATGGCCAATCTTCTGATTTTTTTTTATTTTTTGTGCTTTTAGAGATATTTATTATTCAAATAGGATAGGCAGCAATCACTCTCCTTTATTATTGCCAAGCAAAGAAACCCCTCGATGTTCATCAATCAAATTTATTATTTAAAAAAAGGAAAAAAAGACCTTCTATTCAAAAACATTTGTGCTGCCGATATTTACAAAAAAATTTTTTTGTCCTTTTACCATTTTCTATTTAAATCTTTAATTCAATGTTTTCTATTTAAATTAGAACAAAAATTGAAAAAGAAAATTTTTCTTAAGAAATAAAAATTCTATTTTTTCTTAACTAATTTTAATATAATTTTAAACTATGCAAGTTCGTCTTCTAAAAAGTTTGTAATTCTTATACCTTTTTAATCATTTCATTTTGAATTATTATATTATCTAAAAATATTTCTTTAAAAAATATTTATTTAATTATTTACATATTTACCTACATATTTTAATTAATATTAATTTGTTAAATTTATTTCCTGAAAACTTTTCTTTTAAAAAATTATTCAAGTTACCATATTTACGCGATTATTTTCCCATCTTCAAATAATTCCATTCGAATAATTCCTTATACCAGAAATGATTGAACTAATAAAATTCCTTATAATTAAATCGAATAAACATTAAATCGTTATGTTAGTCAGAAAATATCTTATTCTTAAGCAATTATAAACATTTTATTATTCGTGTGCTCTTTATTATTATTTTTATTATTTTATAATTATAATTAAATCGAATAAACATTAAATCGTTATGTTTAAGCAATTATAAACATTTTATTATTCGTCTGCTCTTTATTATTATTTTTATTATTTTATAATTATAATTAAATCGAATAAACATTAAATCGTTATGTTAGTCAGAAAATATCTTATTCTTAAGCAATTATAAACATTTTATTATTCGTGTGCTCTTTATTATTATTTTATAATTATAATTAAATCGAATAAAGATTAAATCGTTATGTTAGTCAGAAAATATCTTATTCTTAAGCAATTATAAACATTTTATTATTCGTGTGCTCTTTATTATTATTTTTATTATTTTAGAATTATAATTAAATCGAATAAATATTAAATCGTTATGTTAGTCAGAAAATATCTTATTCTTAAGCAATTATAAACATTTTATTATTCGTGTGCTCTTTATTATTATTTTTATTATTTTATAATTATAATTAAATCGAATAAATATTAAATCGTTATGTTAGTCAGAAAATATCTTATTCTTAAGCAATTATAAACATTTTATTATTCGTGTGCTCTTTATTATTATTTTTATTATTTTATAATTATAATTAAATCGAATAAATATTAAATCGTTATGTTAGTCAGAAAATATCTTATTCTTAAGCAATTATAAACATTTTATTATTCGTGTGCTCTTTATTATTATTTTTATTATTTTATAATTATAATTAAATCGAATAAATATTAAATCGTTATGTTAGTCAGAAAATATCTTATTCTTAAGCAATTATAAACATTTTATTATTCGTGTGCTCTTTATTATTATTTTTATTATTTTATAATTATAATTAAATCGAATAAATATTAAATCGTTATGTTAGTCAGAAAATATCTTATTCTTAAGCAATTATAAACATTTTATTATTCGTGTGCTCTTTATTATTATTTTTATTATTTTATAATTATAATTAAATCGAATAAATATTAAATCGTTATGTTAGTCAGAAAATATCTTTTTTTTTCTTTATTGAGCACAAATAAAATAAAATTGTGAAACAATAAAATAGAAACTCCTGGATCCACATGGATCTCTTATGGAGAAATACATTTAAAAAAAAATACAAATAAATGTAACGGAAAATAAATAAATTAGTGTCCTTCTTTTATAAATAAATGGACTCCACAAAAAATAATAAATGATGATTAAAAAAAATGCTAGTATTTTTGAAATAATTTAAGTTTAAGAAATTATACGTATACTGTAGGAAGAAAAATATATGTGTGTATAAAAAAAATATAAGTATGTGTAAGAAAAATATATGTAAAAAAAATGTTAAATATATGTATAACATTTTTAAAAAAAAATATATCTTATTCTTAAGCAATTATAAACATTTTATTATTAGCTAAATGTGAAAAAAAGCAGATGAATATTTTGCCCTTGCATTTTTACTTAAATGCCACCCATACCCTCAAGTAGTAGCATAAGGTTGAGGGCACGTCATCAGCAGTTGTTTGTTAAAGCAAATCAAATGCTTTAGGTGAGCAAAAAGATTTTATTAATAAAAAAATGTTTCTCTTTCAATCTTACATTGTTGTAGTGGCCAAAATTTTTTTAATTTTATAATTTTGAAGTTTTTTAATTTAGCAATTTTTAATTATCTATTAAGTTTTTTTTCAAAAATTATTTGCATTTATAAATTTTTTCTGACTTTTCTCTCCAGTTTTTTTAATTTCATAGTTTTTTTTCAAGTCACTACTGTAGAAGAATTTGTAAGAATATTTTTTAAGATATTTTTTCTTAATTCTCTATTGAGAAATATTTTTATTATAATCAATTTTTCGCCAAAATTCCTCAATAAAAAAATTAAAATAAATTTGTTTAACCTGAAAAAAATATTAATAAAATTAGTACTTTCAAAGGAATTTTCCCTAATTTTTAATCAATTGATCTCTCTTTTTGCTTTTTACCAATTTATACACTTCCGGCTATTTTCTTTCTTTCTCCTATTTTTTTTTGTTTTTCTCATTGTTTAAATATTTTATCCAATTCATCAAATCAAAATAATATAGTTTTTACTAAAAATCTTTGACCATTATACCAATAAACACAAAAACTCATTTATTAATTATGTAATCAGAATTTTACCTTTTTTTTCTTTTTTTATTTATTAAAATATTTTGGAGTAAAAATGAGTTATTTGGCATCTATCGTTGCCGCTCAAAATTTATTGGAATCTGATCAAGAGTTTGAGGAAGAGATGGAAGAGGAGATAGAATCGGAAGGGGAAAATCAAGATGAGGAGGGTGAATTAAATGAATTAGAAATGGAAGAAGAAATAACGGATGAAGAAGAATATGAATATATATACGAGGAATATGAAGAAGAGGAAGAGATTGAAGACCAGAATAATTTGGATATTAATAAAAATTGTGAAGATGATGAAGAAGGAAATAAAACTCCTCTTTTATCAACTCGTTCATCTGTTGATGAAGCAGTATTGGATGAAAGACTAAGAAGGTGATAATGTATTACTTTATTTTACTTTATATTAACACAGTTAAACTGAACTCCCGTTATAGCAGCAATCACATAAATAAACTTGAACACTTGTAGTTCCTTATGGTGCTGCTATATCGAGAGTCAAAAGCTTATTATAATATAACTTTTTCCATCTAATGTCCTAACCCTAATTTAAGGCTAATCGAAGCACCCCAAGATGAATTTGAACGTGAATCTGCTCTCAACCTTCAATTAGGCAACAATGCATTTTGGATACCAGAAAGAGATTATGCCTTTAGACTTTGTAGGGTTTATCAAGATGGAAATGCTAGTAAATTGCTTAGTGAACAACAAGTTTCTGTTGAGATAATTAATGAATTTGGAAGTGAAAACGAAACAAACGACTGCGGAGATGATGGGAAAAAGGTGAAAAATTCAAAATATATTTTCTCTTTTATTTTTCTATTTTTTTTATTTTCTTAAGGAAATTTTTTATTCATACACTATTTCATAAGAAATTCAATTCTCTATTAAAAACAATAAAACCGTTCTAAAAATTCATTCACTTTCAAGTTGTGTGGCTGAACCCATCCCACAACATCCCACTAAAACCCATCTGCTATTTTTAAATTTAAACCTTTTCTGCCCTTTCAAAAAAGCAAAAAAAAATCGAAAGAATGTGCAGAAAAACTAAAAAAAATATTTAATTACAAAGCTGCAAAAATATAAACAGCTGTTACTTTTAAAAGTTATTTTTATTTATTTTTGTTTATTTATTGAATTATTTATTATATTAAGTTGCTAAAAATAATAGTAAAATACCTGCAAAAAGGCTAATAAATTATAAATAGCAACTAAATTATATTTTACGAGAATTGGCGAATTGAAACACGTGTCATAAACGTGTCCATCTTTGTAAATCAAATATGAAATGTTTACCACTAAAAGTAAAAATATCCTTCTTTAAGTTCGTCCAAGGCTCATAATGTCCAATTTTTCTGGGACAAATATTTTTAATTTCAAAAACCGAGTTTCAAGAAGATTTTTCATTTATCAATTAATATTTAAAAAAACTTTTCAGCAAATTTGCATCGTTTCTCGAGAATGTTTACAACAAACAAGTGTTTCTCATCTCTGCTCGGATATGACTCAATTGAGCGAATTAAATGAACCTTCAGTTTTAGAATGCATTAGAAGGCGATATTCATTGAATTTAATTCATGTACTAGTTTTTAATGAAAGAGAGAATTACAATATACAGCTTTTTAAACTAGGCGTTTGTTGCGCGCGTTTAAAAAGCTGTAAGGCAAAAATTCTCAAAATTAAAAATAAAATTTTAAAGACATTCTCTGGTCTATTCTGTGTTGTAGTAAATCCATGGAAGAATCTTCCAGGACTTTACTCAAAAGAAATGCGCAATATTTATGCCAAGGCATGCACAACTTCGACCGAATTACCCCCTCATGTATTCTATGTTGCGCAGAGTGCTTTTGATGGAATATGTTCTCCACCTTCAGTTGTAACGTCTCAATCTATTTTGATAACGTGAGATTTGAGGACTTTATCTTAAAAATACCCCGAAAAACTTGAGGAAATCTTTAAAACTTGCGGAAATTTTAAAAATTGCGGAAGTCTGCAAGTAGTTTGAGGAAACTTGAAAATTTAATTTTTCAACATATTCCTTATTGAAACCTTTAAAAATAATATTTTTATAGTGGAGAAAGTGGCGCTGGAAAAACAGAAAATACAAGAAGGATAATTGAATATTTAATAGATGTGTCTGGCAATTATTCACAAAAAATACCTAATATAAATAATGAAAGAAAAAGCATAGATTCAGCCCTATTAGCAGCAGGCACAGTATTAGAAGCTTTTGGAAATGCCCAAACAATACATAATGATAATAGCTCTCGTTTGGGAAAATTTATAAGACTTGAATTTGAAAGTGGTGGAAGACTACGATCGGCATGCATTGATTGCTGTGGGTAAAAGAAAATTAAAATAATCATTTTATCCCCTAATAACAGTACTAAAATAATTATTTTATCAGATTTGTTAGAAAAATCACGCGTTGTTTGTCAAAATCCAGGAGATAGGAATTTCCATATTTTCTATCGGCTTCTTGAAAATTCTTCGTTTTTGGCATCTGATAAGGCTCAAAGGATAGCAAATAAAATATTTGGATATTCTTCACTTAAGGCTGATTTATTTCGATTTTTGAATCAGGGAAATGTAGCAGAACAAAGTGTTCATGCAAAGTTTGTAGATGATCTGGAAGGAGGTCGAGAGACCGAAGTGAGTTAATTCTAATAAGACTTATTGTTAAGGCCGTATTAATTTGAGGGAAATATCTTTGACTGGAAATATCTTGAGGGAAATATCTTGACTTTAGAAACAAAAATGTAAGGATTAAAGCAGTCAAATTAAACCTCCGTTATTGCTTTACCAGGTTACCCTAATAACGGTAATATCTAAACCCAAAGGGCTTTCTAAATAAAAAACCCCAACGGATTCCAATATGTACATTCCAAAATGTGCATATTTTCATATTTTCAAAAGATTAACTCTGAATATATTTTCTAAAGTTTTTTCTATAAATTCCAGCAAGCCCTTGACCAACTTGAATTTACACAACTAGAAAAGGGCTGGATTAGAGAATTAATGTTTGCTTGTATTTTAATTGGGCAAATACGTTTTGGAGAACGCTCAGGGCTTGATATGAGTTTTGTTGAGGAAATGATGGAGGTTGAAGCTGTTAGTGAATTACTTGGATTGAGTCATTCTTCTTATCTAGTTGATGCTTTAACTCAACCAAGTATTAAAGTTGGAGATGTTTTTATTAAAAGGTGAATTGTTTGGGAGGAGAAGGTGATGGGGAAGAAAAGGCCTATCCAAGGCCTAAGGATAGGGTTAACATGGGAAAAGAAATTAGTTGATTATTTCTTTTGTATATTTAGTTGAATTAGTTGAATAAATTAGTTGTAATTAGAAATTAGATGATTAATAGTATTAAGTCACAAAATTTCTAAAAAATAATAATGCAAGGTGAGTTGAAGTAGAATTGAGGAAGTTAATTACTCAAATTAATAAAATTAAAAACAAAAACTTGCAAGGAGAGGAATTGTTTTAGAAAACTAGTATTGGAGAGATTACTGTATTTTTAAGTTATAAGTAAAAGTGAGGGAGAGTTTTATGAGGTTATAAAACTCAAAATTCTAATTAGGCACCCGATCTTTTATTTTATCTTAGGCTACAAATTAAAATATTTATCATGGACAGTGCCATATTTTAGTTTTTTAGGCATTGTTTTATTTTGATTTCTCTCAATATTTATATTTAAAGGAGTCAACCTCTACGCAAAACACAAGCATCTGCGCAAGCATTAGCCAAATGTTTATATGAAAGAGTATTTAATTGGATATTATCCAAATGTAATAAAGCTATTGGAATAAATAATGATGAAAATGGAAATAATATTAAAGAGAAACATAAATTTATTGGTGTATTGGATATGGCTGGATTTGAAATTATGGAAATAAATTCATTTGAACAGCTTTGGTAAATTGTTAAAAATTATTTTTAAAATATCCAAAAAATGCCTAAAATCACAAAAAAATTTTCAAAAATTTTTAGATTTTTTTTTTAATTTTGAAAATTTTTCAAAAATTTCAAAAATTTTTTTTGAAATTTTCTAAATTTTTACCATAAATTTAAAATCCCTCTATTAAAGCATAAACTACACAAATGAACGACTACAACAATTTTTTAATGATTTTATGTTTGTTCGAGAACAACAAGAATATACGCGTGAGGGTATTCAGTGGACAGAACAATCCTATGGGGATGATCTCCAACCTACTATTGACTTAATTGAGAAGGTTGAGAAGAGAGATTTTATTTTTCTAAATTCTTTTAATTTTTTGAAATTTATTTTATTATGTTCTTTTCAGCCATTAGGTATACTTTCATTATTACAAGAAGAATGTATTGTTCCAAATGGTTCAGAACTTTCGCTCTTAGAGAAAATGTTTCAAAGATTGTCTCAAACATCTCCCTCTGTGTTTGCTAAAGCAAAACAGACATCTCGGTAAAATAAATAAAATTATATAAAACTTCGTTTATAATGATAAATTAAAAGCGTAGATTTTTGCATATATTAATGAGAGAGATACTGTAATGCTCTAATAAAATCCCCTCCTTATAAGCAATCTAGCAGTCCATAAATAACGAGACATTTAGCAAGCTACTAAATATACAGAACGATAACTATCTTTCTTAATCTTAATAAGTCAACTCCTTATATAGTGAAACTCCATATAGTGAACAACTAAGATTCTCTCCCAATTTAACTTTTATAAACTCCCTCCATTGTGAAAATTTCCTTCTCCTTTCATGTTCACTATAATGAGAGTTGACTGGATAATTGGAAAGATTAACATTTTTTCTCTATTAGGAGAAAGTGGAAATCCTCCAAATAAAAAAAAGATATAAAGTGCCTTAAAAATTTAATTTTTTCTAAATTTAAACAGAACACTAAATTCTGGTCATTTTACAATTTATCATTATGCTAGTTCTGTAATTTACAATGTTGACGGCTGGCTAGAAAAAAATCGGGACTCTGTAGATTCAAATATTTTACAAGTTTTGGCCAATTCTCAACATCCTTTACTTTCACAGCTTTTTTGTTTTAACAATTCTCAATTAATTTGTTCAAAAAGAAAGGGCCCAGCAATGGCACAAGCAAGCATTAGTTTTGTTTATAGAGAACAATTAAATAAATTACTTGATACTATTAAACAAACTAGGGCACATTTTATTAGATGTATTGTGCCTAATCATCAAAGAATACCTTTTAAGGTAAAAAAGTATTAAAATAATTTCGAATAATGTGGAAGTGTTTCTAATCACTAGTTTTCCATCACACTTATTTCATTTAAAATATTTTCAGTTAAACGGACCATTAGCTATGCATCAACTAAGGTATGTTGAGCAATTAAAACAAGTCACTTTTGGTTATAGCGCATCTGGATATAAGACCCCTCCGGATATACGGCTCAAGGGATATAAGGTGGATATAAGGCTTTCCTTCTTACCGGAGGGGTATTCTCTTTTTATAAGAAATCAAAGCCTTGGCATAAATTGAAGGGGGATTCTGTTCCCATAAAAACAGTCATTATATATTTCTAATGTAATAGTCCCAATTTACTCAAAGGTGTAATGGAGTATTGGAAGGAATTCGAATATGTCAAAGAGGTTATCCAAATAGAGTTCGTTTTGAGGAGTTTATTTCTCGTTATCGTCTTCTATCATCTAAAAGTCAAGAATATCAACAAAAGAAATCTAATAATGATCCGAGAACCTTAGTTAGAAATCTATGTGAGGACTTGGAACTTGACGAGGAAAGATTTCAGGTGATTAGACCTAACAATGTTTTTAAAGTCTTGAGAACTGTTTAAATAGATTGGAAGGACCAGATTATTTTGCCGAGTTGGCCTTCTTTCTGAACTTGAAGCTCGTAGACGAACCAAACTCAGCAAAACATTAACTGATTTACAAGCATATATTCGTTGGTATTGGGCTCAAATAGAATTGAAACGAAGGAGAGATGAATGGTGAGTTAATTAAGTTAAAAAGGACACAAGTATCGGTTAGGGATTTTGACACTTGTTTGTGTTTCAAATTCCTAAATTTTTTAAATTTCGGGCTCAAAACTCGCCCTAAACTTGAGTTGATGATTTATGATCCTCACCCCTCCCCCATGCTTGTTATCTTTGTTTAAACAAAAAACTAGACCGTGGAATATTTTTCATAATTTAAACATGGAATATGGGCAAGATCATCCCAAACCTTGATAATAATTATTTTCCTATATCTTAAAGGGAATCTTTACTAACAATACAACAATCAATTCGTTACTATATTCAACTAAAATCTTGGTCTTGGTATAGACTTTACCAAAAAGTATTTCAATTAATTCCTCTTGTTTTGGATAAACGTAGATTAAATGAATTAATGGCAGAAAATAATGAACTTGTTCGAAAACTTGAAGAAAGTAATGAAAAACTGCAAAAGACAAAAAGAGATTTGACTGAGTGTAGGTTGGAGAATTTTATATTATTAATGTATAGAGGGTTAACTCTCGTTATTAGCACCATATAATGACAATAATTTAATACAATCACCAATTATTATTTCATAGCCTGAGTTAAATCATAAGTGATAAGATCTTTAAAAGTTCTATAAAAGTTCATTATAACGAGAGACTTTTATACATGAACGATGAATACATTAACTATGAAAAGTGTTCATTTATAGGGAGAGTGATTATATTGAAGAGTTCACTATAAGATCGGATAAAGTCAATTGAAGAGGTGACTTTATCCGATCTTTCCCCGGCCGCTTTTAACGAGAGTTGACTGCTTTATTATTACAGTTCACTAAGATTTCGAGATTATCAAGAAATTAGGATATAAGGCACAATCACTTAAGGTCTTAATAAGAGGAAAAGCCAAAAATATCTTAAGATTTATATTGGATCTTTATATTTTTCATATATACACCCCGAAATAATATAATATTCAAAATTAATCACAAATTTTTAAGCGAACGCCTAGAAAAATCAGAAAAATCAAGAGAAGATGAACGTTCAAAAACTCAAGAATTACGTTCAGAATTACATTTAAATGAAGAATTGTTGGAAAGAATGGAAAGAAAATGGGATGAACAACACTTAAAAGTTATGAGATTAAACAATACTTTGGGGGAACAAACTAAGGCTATTGAAAGATTAGAAGAGGAAAGAAATGAATTAAATAAAGAATATGAAAAGGTAAATTTTAATAGACAGTTGACTCTAGTTATAGTACAACCGTGGTATATTTCCACAACGTTTATACTTCCAACTATAGACCGTACCAAGCTGGAACTATAGGAGGGTCAAGAGTTTTCATTTTATTAAAATTTGTTTTTAGTTTTCGAAGCTGAAAATTATTCTTCCCTAAAGTATCTTTTTTTTAATATTTCCCAAATTTAACATTTCACGAAAAAAAATAAATTAAATACTTATTTCCAGTCATTCTCTCATTCAGAATTATAATTTATTGAATCCGTATTCTCTCAAGTACTCTCTCTCAATTTAAGTGAACACATCTTCAATGAAAATTCCTATAGTGAACTCATTCGAGAGTCCCAAGTGAGATTTCCAAAACACCTCCTATATAGTAGACCTCTCTCTATAGAGGACATTCCACTATAATTGACATTTCATTCTATACCTTCGTGTTCATTATAGAGGACTAGTATTTTATAAATACTCGTGTTGATCCAAAAATTCCTTGAATCATGTTTTGAGTCTGTCAATAAAAAACAAAATAAAATCACCTCTCTTTCGTATAAAGTTAACAAACTCAAGAAATATAAAAAATCATTAATTCTATAATTCACAGTTAAAAGAAAGTTATCGTCTCGAATGTTTGGAACGTTCATCAGTAGAACAATCATTAAACAGTTCACAAGAAGAAAGTTCAAAATTGCGTTCAGAAGCAACAGAAATGTTAACAGAAATAACCCGTTTACGTTCAGAAATTAATTTAAGAGATGAACAAATACACGAACAAAAAGAATTAATTAATGAAAATATGACGCAGATTGGGGATTTAAATAATTCTATTTTTGAAGCTAATGAAAAATTGGGTGAATTACAACCTTTATTGCATTCTGAAAAATTAGCTAGAAGAAGGGCTGATAATTTAGCTGATGATTTAAGTCAAGAATTGAATAAAATGGGGGAAGAATTGGATAAGGTTAATGCTAAAAGAGATGCGATGGTGAGTTTTTTAGGGGAGGATTTTTAATTTGTTTTTTTGGAAAATGTTGAAATTTAGTAAATCAAATTACCGTTTTCACTACAATAGGCCTCTCTTCTAAAATAAACACACTTTTTAATATTCGAAGATTTCCTAAATTAAAGGAATTTTGTTTTGCAAGAGAATATAAAAGTTTATGACAAAGTCAAAAAGGATACTTGGTGACATTTTGTCCCATTATAAGGACTTTTTTCATTACATTCTCTGTCTAACCAAGGAAGGAAAAAATAGTATTACTAATTCTTTGTATGGATAAAAAGCAACCAAATGTAGAAATAAATTTATAGGGAAGGATGGGAGAAAAATATGAGAGAGTGCTGTCTTTTTCCTCTTAAAACTGCTTTGCTTATAAACTGACATTTTCCTCTTTTAAATATTTAATAGGTGATGGACATTTGTCCGCTCTGAAACTTACCTGGCTGGGGCGCTCATACGATCAAGAAGGTATGGCGTCTGTGGTGAGACTTCCCCATTGCACTTGAGGGCGAGGTTGACCCGCAGGGCGGCTCCGAACTGGGGTAGGCCCACAGCTAAATTTTTGAGTGTGGGGGACAGCGTTCGCGCTTCCCCCTTAAAATCTCTTGTCTGTTTTATATTTTCAAACATTGTAAAAGTTACCCCTCCCCCGAATGTCTCAACCCCGACGACCCCGTACCCCGAAGGTCCAACCCCAATGACCCCGAACCCCGACTTTTTCTTGTGACCCCGACTCTAAATGTTAAAAAACACAAAAATTCACACCTAAAGATGGAAATTTTTGAGAAAAACGTTAAATTTTATAAAGTTTTTGACAAAAATCTGGCACTAAGGACATCCAAAATTCTAAAAATTTTCGCCTGCGGCGCTGAAAATTTGACTAAAAATTTATGACTAAAAATTTAAAAAAAAAATTTTTTATACCTACGACTCTAAAGATTAACCTACGGGCTTCTCTCAACATTCCATTTAAACTATCTTTTAAATGTCACATGGTTAACATAATATTTTATTTAAATTAAATTCATAGAAAGAACAATTACGTGCCCGTGAAGTCCAAACAAGAAAATTAGAAAGAAAATTGGAAGACAAACAAGCCGAAATGGACGAATGTGTCTGTGAACTTAAAAAAGCCCATAAACGTATCCAAACAGAATTACAAACACAATTGGATGATTGGAGAAAAAAAGGTCTTCGTTTAGAAACAGAAAATGCCCAATTAAAGGGAAAATTGGAAGCAGCGGAAATTAAAGAAAAAACGATTGAAAGAAATAATAGTGGCACTTTAAGAAGTGCAACTGGACGTTTTGGAAGTTTACAGGCAACACAAGAAAGGGATTTAAGAGATTCTAGTATAGATTCTGATGTTGGTATGGTTGGAACAGGTGAATTTGATTAATTCTCTCATTCTTTCTTTAGGGTTTCTTAGGGGATTTTTAGATTAATTTATGTTTATTAGAAGCTCTAGTAATCCAATTCTTCTCTCTGCTACAGTTCCTGAAGGTCTGGTTAAAAAAAAGTCTTTTCTTTGAATCTTTTCATCATTTAAATAAAGTATTCGCATGAGAGAGTTCCTATGAGATTAGTTTTCCTCAGGGTTCTACTACAGAAGGGGGTGGTCTTTAAATGAGAGTTCACAACTTGCACATTGACGTTCATTTTGATAATTATTTATTTCTACATTATAAGACTTTCTATTTGAAAAGTGATTAAATTGATAAGATTATTAATTCAATTTTAGAGGGCTTTTTTTCAATTTAATTTAATTTTCTATTTTATATCCCAAGTTAAATTAGATAAGAAATTTTCAATAAATTTCCAAGAAATCTTAATAAAAAATATTTTTAAAGGAATCTTTCGCTCATCTTATGCTTCAAGAAATACCACATTAATGTCAGCTACAGTATCATCATCCTGTTCCTCCTCTTTATACTCTGGAGGCTTAAGTCGTCGATATAAACGTTATGAAGCAAATAATGCTTTATCAGAATCTACACATTCAACAACGAATTCTTTGTTTGAATCTAATTTACTTAGACGTTCTGGATCTAGAACTTCTTCAATGGGAAATTTGTCTTCCTCAGTTTCTACTACCTCTTCTCTACGCAGGGCGGCGGTTGCTAACTCTGCAGCAATGGTTTGAAAAAAATTTTATAAAAAATATAGGAGGTGACATTTTGTCCCATTATAAGGACTTTTTTCATTACATTCTCTGTCTAACCAAGGAAGGAAAAAATAGTATTACTAATTCTTTGTATGGATAAAAAGCAACCAAATGTAGAAATAAATTTATAGGGAAGGATGGGAGAAAAATATGAGAGAGTGCTGTCTTTTTCCTCTTAAAACTGCTTTGCTTATAAACTGACATTTTCCTCTTTTAAATATTTAATAGGTGATGGACATTTGTCCGCTCTGAAACTTACCTGGCTGGGGCGCTCATACGATCAAGAAGGTATGGCGTCTGTGGTGAGACTTCCCCATTGCACTTGAGGGCGAGGTTGACCCGCAGGGCGGCTCCGAACTGGGGTAGGCCCACAGCTAAATTTTTGAGTGTGGGGGACAGCGTTCGCGCTTCCCCCTTAAATGACTGACTAATTAATGTCTTAAGGAGTACAGTTAATTGTTAAAGTTTAGATAACTTCATTAACTGCAACAATAGACTCTGGCCTTCTTTCGCGCAGCCCATCAGCTGCATCTACCGTTTCTGGATGTGTTGCTAACACAAATAACCCTCCGTGTGGTAATTATATGCAAAGCCTATCTCAGAGATTAGATGGGGCTGAAAGACGTTTGCATGAAAAAGAGAGGGAAATACAAACTGTTAGGCAAGACTCGCAATTAGCTAGGAGAGAATTGGATGTTTATAAACAATCTTTACAAGAATCTGAAAGGGTAACAAAAAATTTTTAAGTTTCTGTATTCTGTTCTGGTTTGTTTAACTTCCCCAACCTTTATATAGTCACGCGATTCATTAACCAAACAATGCCGTCAACTTACCTCAGAACTCGAACAAATGGGTAAAAAACTTAAAGATGAAGAAGAACGATTCCAAACATCTCAATTTGAGTCGAGAAAACAATCAAATGATTTTATTGTTTTAAAACAAAAAATTGAAGAATTAAAAGAAGAAAATGAAGCAGAAATGGCATTAGAAAAGTAAATGAAAATAAAAATATTTTTTATAAAAATTTAAAATTTTATTAGGAAAAGAAATTCAGAGAAAGTGGAAAAGTTGGTATATGAGGTTTGAAAAATTAAAAATAATATTACAAAAATATTTTTAAATTTATTAATTAGTATGAATCTCGTATTCGACAATTTGTCAATGCTCAGCGTAGTCAAGAACAATTACTTGAAAGACTGACTGAGGCTGAGTTGCAATTGGGTTTGTTACATAAATATAACGTTAGGAAACCTGCAGGCACAGAAAGTGTTTTTAAGATTTTTATAAAAATTGAGTCTTTTGAACATATGAATTTTTTGTCTCGGTGTTATGATTATCGTAGTTTCAGCTCTAGAACTACGAACTCTCGTTATTAGCAAAAATTTGTAGAACATATATGATTGCCACAGTCCATTATGGGATTCAGTCGCTAATAATGAGAGTTGATTATATTGAGTATTCTGAATTGTAAATTCCTTTGATAAAATAATTCTAGATAAAACCCAATCACAACTGGCCCATATGGAAAGATTACAACGTACACAATCAGCAATAGGGGAGACTTGGGAAGCTCAATATAGAACTGCTCAGTCTGAATTGGAGGGTATAAGAGATGAAAATGCTGCCCTAAAAAGTCGGATTCGTCGACAGAAGAAACAAATTGAATTACTCGCACGTAAGAGAAATTTTAAATTTTTTTTTTGGAATTTTTTGTAAAATTTTTTGGAAAATTTTTAGAATTAAAAACTACTAATTTCCCCCTCTTATTCAGAAGAAAATGAATTATCTGAAAGAGTTATCGAACTTGAACATAGCGTTGGAAGAGTGCAAAATCGTCTTCAAGGAGACAAATCCACTAGTGAAAGTTGTTCACAACAACCTAACGTTTTTTATGAAGCAAAGGATGAACAGAAAAATCCTATAAATATGGCATATGAAGAGGAAGGAGGAAGTGAAGTGCCGATATTTACCTATTTTTAAAATACAGTATTTTCGGAATAATGACATTTGGTCCCATAAAGGGTTGCCTCGAACACGGATTTTTCTTTTTGATTTTTAATGGTTTTAGAAAAAACTAATTTCTTTACCGAGGCAGCCCTAGCTATTTTTTTTTCAAATATAAAATTAAGATTTTTCTAACTAGTTTTTCTAGTCACTGTTATGTTGAAAATTTTATTTTAATAAAAAAATTATTTAACAAAGATTGCATGAATTAGAACAAAAACGTTTCTTTAAATCATTGTTGAATAGACGATTCTCACAAAATCCTCGTTTGGCCCATTGTTCGCATCTGATATTAAATTTAAAAATTTTAATTAAGAAAGGCAATTTTTAAAAATTTTCAAAACGTCCAATCCTCAAAATGCCCAGTTTTGAAATTTATCTATTTTGAAAAAAAAACTAAAAAAATCTTTTACCGAAAGCTTTTGTTACTACATTCATTTTTCTTTGATACATTTTTGTCTTCACTCTCTTTCTCTACCTCTACACTATTTTCCTCTTCAGTTTTTATTGCTTCACTGTTTTCTTCTTCACTGTTACTATTATTTTCTTCACTTTTTTCTTCTTCATTTTCTCGACTTTTAATTTCCTCTTTTTCTTCCTTCTTTTTATTAAAATATATTTTACAAGTACAATCACAATTTTCCTCCATTAATTCTTGATAAGGCTTTAATTCTTGATAAGGCTTTAATCCACAAAATATTTTATTTTCGTCACAATTTTCTGCCAAATCTTTACATTCGTTTTCGTCTTTATTTAATCCCTCCTTTTTACTCTCCTCGTTAAAAATATTTTTATAGTTTCTTTTTAGTTTAAATTTTAATTTGTTATTATGGAAACTTCTCTCAAGAGCCTTGAAATTATTTTAAAAAATTAAAAAAAAAATTCAAAAATTAAAAATTTTTTGAAATAAAATATTTATTTTAACCTTTCTTTCTGCTGCCCTAGCAGAAGCAATTTTGAATTCCTCAAAAGCTGTCTGGAGCAATATAGGCAAAAAGGACCATTCATCCCAAGGTGCGAATTTACTCGTTTTAAAATAATTTTTTTCGAGTTCATTTTCACTTTAATTTTTTTTGATAAATATTAAAAATTTAATTTAATAAGACTTACTTGTCCCAGTTGTTAACCCCATACTCAAAAGGATTTTTATTCTCAAACTTTTCAATTAATAAAACATTTCTCTCATTCTTTTCTTTCTCTCTGTTCTCTCCTTTCTTTTCACTCTTTTTAATATTAAGGTTTTCCGGAAAGTTTTCCGGAGACTTATGTTTGTCCTCTTTAAGCGTGTTTTCTCTATTGTACTCTTCCTTTTTGCTGTTCTCTCCTTTTACCTTTTCCGGAAACTTATTCTTTTCCGGAATGTTTTCTCTCTTATCTTTTCCTTCTTGTTTAATTTTACTCTCTTCTTTTTTATTCTTCTCTAAATTCTTATTTTTTAAAACATCAAAATTCTGTTCATTCAAGTTTTTCTTCTCCTCTACCTTATTAAAAACATTATCAAAAACAAAAGGTTTATTCAAGTTAATGATTCTCTTGTTTTTCTCTTCATCTTTTCCTTGAAGCTGTTTTTCAGTTTTCTCGTTAGCGACAGGTTTAACTTCAAAGTTTGATGACTCCCGACCCGAAGAAGATGCTTGAGGGATTGCTTCTTTATTATTTTCAGAATTTGTTTCCTTTATTTCGTCTCCATTTAGTGCAAATTTTCTTAAAATTTAGTTAATTTTCCTTTAAAATTATGTTTTGAACAAATGATTTACCTCTATAAAACTTAATTGATTCTACCCAATTAAACTAGACATAACTCCCATTATAAGAGACTCATTATAATGCCATGTAAAATCTATTATAGTCTAAATTTTTAAGAGAACCGGACACTAATAAAGAGAGTATTTTAACTATATAGGATATTTCTCTTACTTTTTTCCTCATCATATTATTCAATTCTTAACCTACCGTATTAACTTAAATTCATAAAACTCAAACTAATTTACATATTTATTCGTTGATCTGTCGGCTTTGCAATTTCACCAATTTTTGAATGATTATTTGGAACAACTCTCACAAATAAGGGATTCGGTGGATTATTAACAAGTCGTTGTCCATTAACAACTAATGGGACAAAATGTCGCTTAGTTCCATCAGAATTTTCAGAATTTAAAGGATTTTCTTTATTTAATTGTGTATTCGACAATTTTTGGAGGTTAGGCGATTTTTGGGAATTTTGGGGCAAAATTGGTGGGATCTGGGCAAATGCAAGTAATTCGGAAGGTTGCTCCTCTAGTACATTAAGAGAGCCAAATGCAAAGAAAAATAAATTTAAAATTATTAAAATAATTAAAAATAAATATTTTAGGGAACTCTGAGTCATTTTTAATTGATATTTTGATTGGAGAACTGATATAAAATGAATTTTTGGGCTCATTTTTAACTGACAGAATTTTTATCCAAAAAAATCAAAAATAATGGATGTTTTGAAATAATTAGTAAAATAAAGGTAAAAATAGAAAAATTTAACAAAGGAATTTAGGAGAAGACAAATAAAAGACAAAAAAAGACAACTATGGAAATACTTTAAAAGAGATAAAGAAAGGATTTGTAAAAAAACTAAAAAGCTAAAAATAACAGAGATAAAATAATAGAAAATGAAATAAATAATATTTTTGATTTGTTTTTAGAATTGACAATTTTAAATTAAGATAGTCAATTCTAAAACTCCCCATCGCTACCCCCGATCCCCGACAAAATTTACCTCCCCTACGCAGATCACCGAAAATCCATTCCATGAATCCCCGAACAGTTTGGGGTTTGGCTTCGGGTAGGACACTTATCTTAATAAATTTTGGAAATATAAATAAAGTTGACCCGAAAACTGACTACGGGGTTTTCGATTTTTTAGATTAAGGGTCGGGGATAATTCTGAAAAATAACATTTGGGAGTTTTTTCCTACACGAAACAGACCGGAGGAATTTTATTCTCATGAACCTCGACCCGATACTTAGCTGAACCCGGAACAACCTTTTGACATAATTTGGTATAAAATTCTTTTTTTTTAATCATTTTCTAAATTTTCTACTATTAAAATAATTTAATAAAAATATCTTAAATGTCTAAATAATCTTCGCTTTTTTAATATTTTTGTCCTTAACTGCATGTATAACAAAAACACTTAAATTTCCTTTAATATAATCATCTACAAATTTCGTAACTTTTTCTATTATTTTATTTTTTGTTTTTTCTATAATTTCCTACGCGTTTTTTGCATAATTTTTTTTCAAATTTAATAAATAAAAATGTTCAGGGTCTTTGTTATTTTCTTCAAATAAATTAATTAAATTTTCAACAATTTTCAAATCATTTTCTTTTACATTCAAAAATGTTTTATATTCTTTCATCATTGTTTTTAAAAATTCTAAGAGTGCACGAAATATAAGAATATCACAAATTGTCTTAGAAGCATTCTCTGGATTATATACATTATTCTTATTTAAATCTAAAATGAGATATCCAATTATTTTTAATTTTAAATAAATATTGTAAGCTGTCCTAGCAATCTGCTTATTCTTGAAATGGCAATTTGCCATACGTGACAAAAAATAAACTTTTGGTCAAGAAAAATTAAAAAAAAATTTTTTTAGGGTGAAAAGAGTTGTTTCATTAAACATGTATTTCGTTTCATTTTTGTATCTAAATTTTCTATTTCGGACATCTCTGATGAGAATGTGTGGTTCTTCTATTCAACCTTCCCTAACAAATTAATTATGAGAATAAAAATAAAATAATTAAATTAGGTACTTAGTATATATTATATAAAAATACTTTTAAAACTAGTAGAAATTAATTCTTTTTTAAAATCAAAAAGAATTGCTTGAAATTTGGTCATAAACTTTTTCATATTTTGTCCACTCTTTTCATCATCTGAATTAATTAATAAATTTATTTTATCCCTATTTCCGTTAATTGCTGATAAATAATTTAATTTATTTTCTTTAATTACTCCTTCAATTCCTCTTGCCAAATTTAAAATATTTTTATAAAAAAATTTTCCTTCCTTAGGCCCTTTAAAATAAACATTTCCGTTCATTTCCCATTTTTCTCTTCCACATTTATCATTCTTTTTCTCAAGTAATTTGGCTTTAATTTCTTCCAATAATTCGTCAAATTCTTTTCTGAATATTAAAAAAATTTAATCAGTTTAAAAGAGAAATTTCAAAATATTTAGAACCTCAATGACCAAATGGTCACAAATGGATTACTTTTCTGTTTTTCTATCAAAATTTCAAAAAAATTTTAATTTATGTAAATCCCTTCGAAATAAAAAATAATAATGGCTAGGGCATTTGAATTATAAGGATGAAAAACGCTTAAATATTGAATAGAATTAGAGACCGGATTTGGGCTTCGATCGATATATCGAAAAACTTAAAATATACCGTATACCGTATTTTTTCTGTATACCGTATTTACTCGAATAATTCCCCACCCTCGATTAATTCCCCATGCCAGAGATGGGTTGAAACAACAATTCCCCAGGGGAATTAATCGAGTAAATACTGTATCGACGATTTATCGTAAATATCGAAAAAAACTAAAAATATCAACCTGCAAAAAAAACATCTTTTTGCCCTTTCAAAATTTTTAGAAATTTTACAAGCCAAATCAAGAAAAAATAAAAATTCAGGAATACCAATTTGAAAAACCAAAAAATTCAATTCAGGAAAAGGATTTCCATATAATTTAACCCCCTAATAATGAAAGCTTTAACCCTCCTCTACTATATTAGAAAAATTTTCGTTAGCAAATGTTTTTAGAATAAAGGAATTACAAACTCAGTTTTGGTTACATGTTCGGCTCTCTGAAATAGATGAACTCTTCTTTCATGCATTTTTAACTTAAAGAAATAATAATTCGTTTTAAAACGATTGGAAAAATGTTCCAACGATATGCTTCCATACAAATAAAGATTACATAATCCATTATAAAAAGCTTCCTAAAAATATAATTTTTATTTAATTTTATAAATATTAATTTTGATAATATTAAATTTTAAATTAAATTTTGGTTAATCTTTATTACAAAAAATATTAATTCAATGTTAGCCAAATTTATAGTTAAGTCCCAAGCGTTTTTCACAAAAATATATGCAAGGGGACTATTCGAATTCCGGTACACGACAACTAGGCGCGGCCAACTAGGCGCGGACGACTAGGCGCGGCAGACTAGGCGCGGGACAACTAGGCGCCCCCAAGTTAAATATAAGATTCCCGGAATTTTCGCCTACAAATGGGTTTATAACTGGGCTTATATAATTCAGAACCTATGGTCAGGTGGTTTTGGTTAAATATTCAGGCTTATTCATTCAAAATGTCTCTAATTTTTATATACAACATGGGGCGCCTAGTTGTCCCGCGCCTAGTCGTCCGCGCCTAGTTGTCCTGCTCCGTTCGAATTCGCGTCATATGTACCTTACAATTAGAGTAGGAAATTTGAGGATGCTCTTGCATAAACCACCTCAAATTTCTTACTCTAGGTTACATATAACACGTCATATCAGAGATATGACGAAATCCGAATAGGCACCAGGCATTATAAATACAAATTATCATAAAGAGGATCATAATATTTTCTCAACAAGAAAAATAACATTAGAGTAGTTCGTGACCGTGACCAGGCCGTGACACGTTTTTTATAGTCACGGCGTTAAGATATATTCACGGTAACGGATTTTTAGTCACGCCTCGATCGTGAGTAACCGTGACCATATATACACTCTAAAGAATGGATTTTGGTCGGATCTTTTATCAGCCACGGTCACTGATGGATTTTTTTAGTCACGGTGTGTCAAGTTCGTGCTTGAAAGTTATACTTCATACCATATCATACCTATCAGTATGATGTATAAAGAAAAAATATTGTCTTATGAGTATGATGTATGAGTATGAGCAAAATCGAAAATTCCAAGCATTGGTCACGATAGGGTTTCGTGATACAGTAATTGATCACAGATTTTTCAAAAAACACAGTCACGTGCTACTCTAATTAAAATCCCCACGTTCCTTAAGAATTAACTTTATGGATCTTTATTTATGTAAAGAGAAAGTACCGTTGAAACATTTTTTCTTTTAAGTTTATTTTTCTTAAAAACTTCAATTCCTTTTTTAAAATCCTCATCAATATGGATATAATATTCAACAATTTCATTTTGATTTTTTCCAGATAACTGATATTTAGTTTCTGGATTTTTTTCACCGCCAAATATTTTTTGTTGACATTCATTTACTCTATCTTTTACGTTCTTGGACCATAATCCTCTAGTATTTGCTTCTCCATGTTTTCTTTTTTTCTTTTTTCCATTTTGTGAAGAATCATCTCCTTCGCTATATTCGTTTTCACTACTCATTTCTTCATTAAAATCATCATAAAATTCATCTTCATAAATTGGTTCAAAGTCATTAGAAGAATGTTTTGAAATTAATCTGATTAAATAAAATGTTTTATTATAATTAAAAAATATTTAAACTCTTTCTGGCTGCTCCCTTCTCCATAAATTTTTTGAACCTTTAAATATTAAGATAATTATTAAATATAGTTAATTTATACAGAGCGTAATTAAAAAAATATAAATAAATAAAATATTCTACCTTCAAATTTGGATTACTTTCATTTTTAAATTCTTTTCTTTTCTGGCTCGAGCAAGCTTAAAATTTAAATAGATTGAATTTTCAATTTAAACAATATGTTAAATTAATTATAAACATACATTTTGAATTATCTTCTAAGGATTTATCTTTGGTTGATGATGAATATGATAAAAATAAAAAATTAATAAGCAAAGCTAAATTGTAGTTTAATAGCATTGGAGATGTTTTGATGCTTAAATATATTATTTGTTCTTTAGGTATCTGAAAATTTCTTCAGAGAATTCAAAAAAATGAATCCAAGTGAAACCGGCTTATTTATTAAATGCTTTGAATGAAAGCACGTTCTTTTTACTTACAATTTTATGAATACAAGAGAGTACAGCCCACTGCTGTACCTATTACGAATTGAGAGTTATGGATTGCATGGAATTGCGGAGTTTCTGAGTCTATCAAAATAATTCGCAGCAATGAATGAGTATAATAAAGAGCCCTCAGAAGCCCTTTCTAAAAGCCCTTTTCAAAAGACTTATTAAATCTGATATCCTCTCCGATAGTTGTTTTCTCAGAATTTATTGGATATACACTCGCAGCGAGAAAAATAAAGTTTTTAGACTTCAATTCCTAAATCCTAAGAATTGTGTTTAAAAAGTCGACAAAGCAAAGCGGTAATAAAATAAAAGTTTAATCAAAGTAAAGAGAATATAAAATAAATAATTTGTCTATGTATATGCCTTTATTTTTTATAAAATTAATATTTTTATCAAAAGTGCATTTCACCCCTCCCTTTCCTACACTTACTCTCTCTACTCCATAAAACAAAACACAAAGTGTGTATTTCGCAATTTTAAATCGCTAAAATGTTTTATTATGTGTTATTAGATTATGAAATCTAGACTAGGGTTACCCGTCCCCATTTATCCGCGGGGGTCTAGGAGGCTGAGGCCATTTTCTTCCCGTTTTACCCTAATTACCCTTTTTTGAATCAGTTCCTCGCTTACCCGTTTTGGCCTCCCCGTCCCCGGTAACAATCCCAATCGAGACATATTGACTCAAGTTTTTTGATATGATATATTTTATAAAAATTGAAATTAATATACAAATTGGTTTCAATCTGCCAAAACCAATATTTAGAGGTATAATTTAGAATATCCCAGTTCTCCATTATCGGATAAAACTCAAAATTTAAAATTTCAATATCTCTCGATGTTTCAATTTAGAGAAAATAAAATTTTATAATAGAGAGATAGCATTATATTTCCTATTGTTTTTAATGTGGGATAGATAGAGAGAGTGCAATGCACATACAATTCGGCATTTTTAAAAAATGTTAAAGGGCCCGTTAAATTTAAATGTAAAAAATTTCAACATCCCCCGATTTCATAATTTAATATCAGACATGAGGTGGAGAGAGAGGATGTTAGCTGTGAAATGCACTCGAATTTGTTAATAATTGATTAAACATTTTAAAAAATTTCGGCATTTAGCCTTTTATTTATTTATTTTTATCGTTTTTTTGGTTGCACTTTAGTTTATTGCTCTTTATTTTTTATTGCTAAATTTATTTTTGACCAAATTTCTTTTAATTTTTTTTTGTATTTTCTTTTAAAATTCCCGATTTTCGGAAATGGAATTACCGAACTTTTATCGATAGTTTTCCCTTGTTTATTACTCCCTCCGAGCGAGAGGTTGAAAAAATTAATTACCCAAGGTAATTAATTGAGTAAATACGGTATATTATTTTTATGAATTCATTTAATAGAGACTTGACTACCTTATAATGACATGGCATTCTATTTTTCAACCCCCTCTCCAGGGAGCATTATAATAGAGACTTTCATTCTATTAGAGACGTAAATTATAATAGAGGAAATACGGTATTATAAAATAACTTCAGAAAAAAAATTTTTTTTTATTGTTAAAAGGATTAAAAGACTACCTGAAATGACTCTATCTAAAAGTGTTATTTACTAATTTTTATAGTTATTATTTGATAATTTTATATAAAAACAAGTCTTAGGAAACTTATAATTACAAACTTGAGTCTAAGTTAGAAAACTTATTTTTATCAAATTCTTCTATAATTTTTTCTATATTCTAATTATTTACAAAATTTCCACTCCATTAAACCTCCTCTTTATGCAGAAAATAACATTTGATATAAAAACCGGTAATTCCTTGAGAAATTTCTGGGGAGGAATTTTCATAAAACTCAAGAAGAATTAATTTTTTTAGAATCTCGATGCGGCTAAACAATTTAGCCCTACTTATCTATTTTTTATTTTTATCATATTCATCATCAACCAAAGATAAATCCTTAGAAGATAATTCAAAATGTATGTTTATAATTAATTTAACATATTGTTTAAATTGAAAATTCAATTTCTTTAAATTTTAAGCTTGCTCGAGCCAGAAAAGAAAAGAATTTAAAAATGAAAGTAATCCAAATTTGAAGGTAGAATATTTTATTTATTTATATTTTTTTAATTACGCTCTGTATAAATTAACTATATTTAATAATTATCTTAATATTTAAAGGTTCAAAAAATTTATGGAGAAGGGAGCAGCCAGAAAGAGTTTAAATATTTTCTTTATTATAATAAAACATTTTATTTAATCAGATTAATTTCAAAACATTCTTCTAATGACTTTGAACAATTTTATGAAGAAGAGTTTAATGAAGAAATGAGTAGTGAAAACGAATATAGCGAAGGAGATGATTCTTCACAAAATGGAAAAAATAAAAAAATAAAGTTTGAAGAAACGAATAAGTGGGAAAAGTGGGATAAGATGTCAAGAAAAAAAGTAAAAGAATGTCAAGAAAAAATATTTGGTAAAGAAACAAATTCAAAAACTAGATATTGGCTATTGAAAGATAAAAAACAAGAAATTGTTGAATATTATAAGGAAATTGATGAGGAGTTTAAAAAAGAAGCTGATATAAAGAAAAATAATCATTATATTAGAAATAAAACGGTAAGTCAATTTTTTAGATTTTTACTTAAAATTTTTAGGATGCTTTTTATAATGGATTGTGTAATCTTTATTTGTATGGAAGCATATCACTGCGTTTTTTGGCTGATTATTTTAAAATGTGTCGTCTTACATTGCTATTAAAAATGCATGAAAGGAAAATTCGATTATACCAAGGAATAATTAAAACAAGATCCAAAAATGGGTTTGTTTTTCTAAACACATTTGATACAAAGAAAAATTTTTCTAATTCAATTTACGATATCTGGGTTATAGATATATATCTATATCTGGCCCAGATATAGATATATCTGGGTTATTACAAAGGTTACAGCTTTTGATCTTTATCTTTTTTATAACGAAGGAACTATAGTCTACATTGTTTTGATTTTTTAAATTTGAAAGGGAAGAAAAACTGAATTGTCGGCTTCCATTTAGCTTCCATCATAGTCTTCTAAAAGTCGATATTGTTATGTCCGTGATTTAAAGTTTTTAAATATTTTTCGTCGTTTTATGTTTCTATCATTTTGCCATCTTTCCCAACATAATCAAACTATTCCTTCATTATAACTTTCATATATTTCTTCATTTGATCATATTCAAATTGTTCCTTCAAGCTTATAATTCCCCTTATCATTACATAATTAACTACCGTCATAATATTCACCTTTAATCATTTCTAGTCCCTATATATACTCGTACCTATTACGAACTTTCCAGTGCTCTTCGGAGCCTCACTTAACCCTAATTATGTATGCTTGAAGAAATAAATATATTAAAATAGAATCCTCCTTAAATTGAGAGTTAGGGTTATTTTAAATATAAATATGTCGACCACAGACATAATAGATAGCTAAACTTTAAACATATTTTTCAATATTCAGAAAAGAATATGACATAATAGTGAATAAAATTAAAGCTACATTGTTTGAGAAAAAGGCAGATAAATGTGGAGGAAAATGGGAATTGAAAGGAACTGTTTATTTTCAAAGTCCAAAAGAAGGAAAAATGTTTTACAATAAAATTTTAAATTTGGCAAGAGAAGTTGAAAAAACAACTTTAGAAGAAAATAGATTAAATTATTTAAAAGCTGTTTATGAAAATGAAAATTTTCTTAAGATAATTAATTCTGATGATGTTGAAATAGAAGGGAAGAAACAAAATATGGAAATGTTTATGACTAAATTTCGTGGAATTCTTTTTGATTTTAAAAGAGAATTAATTTTGATTTTTAAAAGTGGTGCTTTTTTATTAATTACTAGGGCTGATACTTTAGTCACTAAAAATGGGAAAAATTGTAAAATAGTCTTCCATCAAAGTCAAGTCTTTCCAGCAAATATTGGAGCTCTGATGATGGCTCGCGTCTCCACAAAAATATGGCAAAAATCCCAAAAAATGAGGCGAATTCCTACTAATGAGGCAAAAAGTCACCTTATTTGAGCTAGAGCTCACCATTCAAAATGCTTTATAGATCAAGTTTAAACAGAAAAATTCATTAACCAAAAATCAGAATTTGTAGCAAATTAAAATGTAGATTCTACAAATATACATTTTAACGAAATTTGGTAGAGTCTAAATTGGCTACATTTACATCTACATATTAATGATACAAATCTATATTCTACATCTATATTATCCGCCGTTACAGTATCCTCACCCAAAAAATTTTTTGTTAGTTTAATAATTAAAAATATTTTTCTTTAAGTTAATGGATACATTTATGTAAATAATCCAGAGAATTCTGAGAATGTTTGTGATATTCTTATATTTAGAGGACTATTAGAATTTTTAAAAACAATGATGAATGACTATAAAACTTTTTTGAATGTAAAAGAAAATGATTTGAAAATTGTTGAAATTTTAATTAATTTATTTGAAGAAAATAACAAAGACCCTGAACATTTTTATTTATTAACTATGAAAAAAGATTATGCAAAAAACGCGGAGAAAATAATAAAGAAAACAAAAAATAATATAATCGAAAAAGTTTCGAAATTTGTAGATGATTATATTAAAGGAAATTTAAGTGTTTTTGTTATACATGGAGTCAAGGATAAAAATGTTGGGAATGTTTGAAGAAAGAAATTATTTGATGTTTTAATAATATTATTATTCTATTATTTTGTAGTATAGAAAATTGAAAATTAAAAAAAAAGATTAAATTTTATTTAACATTTTATCTTAACACTTTATAATTATTTTCATTTTAGATAATTTAATTTTGTTAAATTCATATCAAAATAGTTGTTAAATTAATTAATTATATATATTACATTTAATTATAAATAGATCAGTTACATTTAATTAGACCCGTGTGACCTCTGATAACAGTGTTTTAGTAATAATTGTGAAATAGAATTCCCGGGTACTCAATTATGAAAAAACGTTAGAGGAATTTAATAATTCTATTAATTAATGATAGTTAATCGAGGAATGGCGGTTGGATTTAAAATGCGGGCTTTGATGGATTTTAATTATTTTTTCAATCTAACTAGGTTTGTAGGTGGTAACTAATCGAATAAATAAGTGTAAAATCTTTATGTCTTTAATATTCTTCTTTTTTAATTTTTAAAAATTTTTTCTAATTTCCTCTTCTTGTTCAAATCATTTTTCTTCTCGTTAACTATATGTTCAATAAAAACAATTAATTTTCCTTTAATATAATCATCCACAAATTTTGAAATTTTTTCTTTTAAAATATTTTTAATTTCTTTTATTTTCCCCTTGTAATCTTCTTTTAATTTTATTGAATAAAAAATTTCTGGAAATTCAATATAAAAATCAAATATCTTAATTAAATAATCTACAACTTGTTTATCCTCATTTTTTATTTTTAAATATTCTTCATAATTTTCATTTAAAATAATTGAATTTAAAAATTCTAGAATTGCACGGAAGTAAAGTAAATCACAAATTTCAGTTGCAGTCTTTTCAAGGGTTTCAAAAATATCTATAAATTAAAGTATTAAATATTGGGTAATACTGGAAATTGGGTAAATCTGGATTAGTAAGTTTGTTTCGTTCACCCTCCTGGCTTTTAATAACGAGAGATTGGAAAAATAATTACCCAAGTTCGAGTAACTACGGTTATCACATGCCATATTTCCTAAAATATGGGAGGGCTGAACCATAATTTTAGAATTGATTTAGTCATTCCAAAAAAATTGATAAGAGAAAATTTTATTTTGGGGCTTTATTTATCATCTACCCTCTGAAGTAAGGTCTATTTCAGTAATACGGTAATTATTTCTATTAAAATAAAAGCACCTTTAAAATTCCAAATTAATTCTCTTTTAAAATCAAAAAGAATTCCTCTAAATTTAGTCATAAACATTTCTATATTTTGTCTCTTTCCTTCTATTTGTACATCATCCGTATTTAGTAGGAAATGAAAATTTCCGTTTGCATAGACTGCCTGTACATAATTTAATCGTTTTTCTTCAATTGTTCTATTTACTTCTCTTGCCAAATTTAAAATTTTATTAAAATAATTTCTTCCCTCTTTTGGACCAAAATATACTTTTCCATTTAATTCCCATTTTCCTCCACACTTTTCTTTACCTTTTTCTTTTATTTTTGATTTAATTTGTTCAACTATTTCGTCATAATTTCTCCTAAATATTTTAAATATTTAATTTACATATTAAAAGATAATTTGTACAGCTTAGAATAATTTTTATGATGACTTCCAATTAGACTTTTCTAAATGCCTATCGTTCAGAAAAGTAGGGACAACCCGAACACGACCAGGAAGTCGAGCCCTCTGACAATTTTATCCGGTACTGTTCTAATATGTCCCTCCCCCCCCCCCCCCAAAAAAATCTGAACCGATTTTGACAATTGACATATCATTTGAAAGAGCTCGAAAAACTGAGTCGAATGACACCAGAATCAGTGTGATTGGATGAGTTTGAACAAAGTTATGATCAGATGAAACTTCGCTGGAAAAACTGTTTTTGTGCTGCTACGGAGGGTAGGCCGGGCATGGTCTTCGCTTCACGATGGCCGTGCTTCGCTGGCGGCCGTGCTCGCTTCGCTCGCGGCGGCCGTAGCGAAGCGGCGGCCGTCGTTCCGCT
>ABLG01000066.1:0-108815 GCA_000172435.1 Meloidogyne hapla | reverse complement strand
GAGTTTGAAAAAAAAAGGGGAGAAGAGGACATGCGAGCTTGCATGCATGCAGGTCGACTCATAGAGGATCCCCATAAACACAAAAATGCACAAACTATGTTTACTTGTTTATTAGATAAATAAATAAATTTTTCATTCTCTAATTTTTACATTTTCTAAAATTTTTTATTTAACCATAAAAATATATAACAAAATAATAAACTACAAAAAATAATGCAAAAACGGATTATGCAATTTATTGGCAAATAAAATGCAAAAAGCAATTTATTGGCAAAAAAAACCAGAACTAGTGGAAATAATATATTTATGTTTCTCTGTTTTCTGTGTATAAATTAATTCTTTTCTTTTTCCGGAAAACTTTTCAGCTTTTATTTTGGAAAACTAATTTATGATATGTATTTTCCGGAAAATATTTCAGGACTAATTTACCTAAACTGTGTTTTCCGGAAAATATTTAATAATTAAATTATGAGATGTGTTTTCCGGAAAATATTTAATAATTAAAATATGAGATGTGTTTTCCGGAAAATATTTAATAATTAAATTATGAGATGTGTTTTCCGGAAAATATTTAATAATTAAAATATGAGATGTGTTTTCCGGAAAATATTTAATAATTAAAATATGAGATGTGTTTTCCGGAAAATATTTAATAATTAAAATATGAGATGTGTTTTCCGGAAAATATTTAATAATTAAAATATGAGATGTGTTTTCCGGAAAATATTTAATAATTAAAATGTGAGATGTGTTTTCCGGAAAATATTTAATAATTAAAATATGAGATGTGTTTTCCGGAAAATATTTAATAATTAAAATATGAGATGTGTTTTCCGGAAAATATTTAATAATTAAAATATGAGATGTGTTTTCCGGAAAATATTTCAGAATTAATTACGTAAAATAAATTAACCTTTAAAAAATCTTTGCGAATTTTTTAAAGAATTCACGAAACTAAATTTTTGTCTAATAAATAAATTATAAATAATTTATCACACGAGCAGACAAAAATTAAAAATTAAATAAATAATAAGTCTGCTTAGCCTCTCAAAAAGGGCAGATTTTTTAAAAATTTTTTATAAAAATGTTCAAACATCGTTAACATTTTTAGTTTCATTTCCTCATATTTTTATTTCCTTCCTCTTCATTTCCTCTTCATTTAATTTTATTTTAAATTAAAAAATTCTCGTGAATGCTCTTTTATTAACATTTAATAAATTAAAAATAGATACGAAATAATACATAAAATGACAAATTTATACAAAATTAAGAAAATTAATTTTTTTCTGAACGAGAAAAAATAAATTTTAAATTAATTTATTTTTTTTTCTATTATTTCTCTTATATTTTATTTTTTTATTCAAATCCATGGAAAAATTAAAATAAATATTTAATTAATTATTTTAAATATTTATTTATATTTAATATTTAATATTTAAATATTTTTTTTATTTTAAAATATTAATCTTTTTTTATTAAATTAGATCCTAATTTAATAATATTTTTTTTTATTATTCAAATTTTGAAGTACCTATATTTTAAAAATATTTATTTTTTTTATTTTTTTAACTTCTTGAGATTTTTTAAATTTTATATTTTCAATATAAAATCGAAATTTTAATTTTAAAATTCTTCATAAATAAAATACTATTGCATAAAAGCTTCTGTTCCTTTTAGATTTTTCTCAGCTCTATAATTTTTTTCGAAAAATTATTTCATATAGTCTAATATTAATTATTCAAATAAAATTATTTCAATATTAATTAATTAATTTGTCAGGACTTTAAAAATAAATATATTTTAATAATCTAATTTTTCCTTTTTAAAGCAAATTTTTGGCCATTACGAATTTTAGAATTTTAATAAAATATTTTTTTTAACAAGAGGGCAAGTGTAAAAATAATTTTCGTAAAATTCTTGTGCATTTTTTCTCTCTCTAATTTTTTCGTTTTTCCACTTTCATTCTCCTTTCACTCCCCTCATTCTTCCCACACCTTTTATAATTGACAGGTGAATAAATAATTTGGTCGAGATCTTTATAAAACACAAAATAAATATAAAAAATTTATATTTTTTATTTTTAATTTATTCTTGATAAATAAAAAAATATTTTTTAATGATATTATTTATGAACAAAAATTTTTACAACATAAAATATTTTTATTTTGCATATTTTTTTTATTTTTTGGATTTTTAGAATGAAAAATAATTTTTAGCTTTTAAATATTTTCTGGTATTTTTAAATTTTTTAAAATAATTTAATCGAGAAAATGAATTTATTAAATATAATGACTTGATTAATTTATTCGATCCCTTTCTAAATACCTAAACTCTTGAAATTTTTCTCAAATTTCTCTAACATCCTAGGCTAACTTCTCTGAAAATTTCAGAATTTTTCATTTATTAGTTCAGAAGTTAGAGTCGATAAGCCTCAAAAAAAGGCTTTTCCAATGTTTTTAGTCATAATTTCTGAAATACAGTACCAAAAATTCTGAAAAAATTCTGAAATTTTTGGAGAACGTAGTTATACATATGGGGGTTATTTTTCCAAAATTTTGTGTTTTTAGATAATCAATTCACAATTTTATAAGCTTGTGCCATAACGACCCTAGCGCTGGCCGAAATATATGGTAATTTGATAGACTTGATTTTAAATTTAAATTTTGAGTATTTTAAAGAAATATTTTTACTATATTTTTAGCATCTTCAGTTATTTATTTCTTCTCTGTTTTTTGAAATTTTTTTTGAAAATTTTTTAATTTTAATTTTTTGAATTTTTATTTGTTTTATTCAAAAAAATTCATTTGAGCCAACACAAAAACGAAACAAATTTAATTATAAAAATAAAATAAAAATTTATTTTTTGGTTCATATTTTTCTTGTGATCACAAATCACTAAAAATTTTGGTACATTTTTACAATTTTTTTTTCTCTCCTTTCCACACCTTTTTTTTGTTTGTTTAAAAAATCCTGGACACAAAATAATTATTTTATTTTAATAATCAAAAAAGAGTTTTTATTTTTTTAATTATTAAAAAATTGTTTTATTTGCGTTGTTTAAATCAAGTTTTTAATAAACTAAATGTTTAATTTATTAAATAAAAAAGTTTCTATCTAAAAATTCTAAGTTTGAATTTTTCATCTTGACGACTTTCTGTCGTTATTAAATTTTTAAATTTCGGGTTTTAAATTTAATTTTCCGGTTTTTTATTTGGTTTTTGCATGCCTATTTTCTTGGCCCACCTATTCCAGAACAGTCAGAAAAAATTTTTTTCTTATTTTTTAATTAAAAATCCAGAAATCTCTCAGGTAAAATACCTAAACACGAAAGGTTCTTTTATGAGATCACAAACCAGAATCTGTTTAGCTCAGTTTTTTAACTTTCTCTTTCCCCTTTCTGTCATTTTTTACTTTTTTTTTGTTTGTGAAAAAAATCCTGGGCATTAAATAAATTTTATTTAAATAATTATTCATATTTACCTCACAAAAATCTCTCTCTCTCAATATTTTTTATTTTAATTTTTGTTTAATTAATAAATTTAAAATTCAATTTAAAATTTTATATCAAAAATTCTCAAAAAAATTATTAATTAAATTATTATTTAATTTTAATTAATTAATTTAATTTTTGTTTATTTAATAAATTATGAGTTATTTAATTATTAATAAATAATTAAATTAATTATTTATTAATTATTTAATTAATTAATTATTTAATTATAATTAATTTTTAATTATTTATATTTAATTAATTATTTAATTAATTTAATTAATTATTTAATTATTTATTATTATTTATTAATTATAATTATTATTAATTGTAATTATTAATTTATTAATTATTTATTATACATTCAATTAATAATTACATTTAATTTAATTATTTAATTAAATATTTAATTAATAATTATTTATTAATTATTTTCGATTTTGAACCGAGAACGATTTTTAAAAAATTTTTAAAAATTTATTGTCAACAAACTACAAACTTCCATTTCAAATATCATTTGTTTAATGTTTGCATAAAACAAAAAAAAGTATTTTTTGGTTTTATATTCAATAAAAATATTTAAATAAAATCTAAAAGGTTCATTATTTTATAGAAAAATTTATTTTTGATTTTTCCAAACACAAAAAATGTACATTTTCAATAAAATTATTTTTTTTCTCTTAAAATATCAAAAATTCGAAACGAAAATTTTGGCTAATGTATGTTTAGCTTTTAAATTTAATAAAGAAAGAGACTTTTTATTATTTTTTATCAATATATTTGCTTCAGATATATTTAATATTTTATTATTTAATATTTATTAGATATAATTTTTCTAAGAATTTTTTTTTAATTTTTTAAAATTCTTTTTTAAATTTTTACCTTGTTTTTATCAAACTCATAGACATGAAAATTCATCCCAGTCAAATACAAAATTTCCCCCTCCTCTAATTTATCATTCACATTAAGTTGTTGATATGAACATATTTTACTCCTTGCTGTCGTGGTTTTTATCTTTACTGAAAAGATAAAAAAAAATTTCATTCCTTTAGTAGATGGTATTGGATGTTGGAGTCTGACTCGATTAAAAGAAATTTTTTTAATTTAATATTACTATTCGAATCATTAATTAATAGGAACCATCCCAAGCTAGCAATAAGTCAATCAAAACATGGATATGTCTTTATGGTGAAATGTCCCCCATTATCAGATCTAATTTTATTTCGTTTATTAAAGATAATAAAAATTATTTTTTTAATTTTTAGATTAAATTTTAATTTTCCCTCAATGTTATTAGCTTCATCTTCTTCCCAAACATTTTCATACCCTCTAAACATCACTCCAACCTTTGGAAATAATTCAACAAATTTAAACAATAATTCCCAATTAATTCAAAAATTAAATAAAACAGAAAATTTAAAATCTGGGGAATTTTTAAATGAAGGAAAGAATCAAAAAGCATTTCTTTCAAACTGCAAAGTTTGTGGGCAACAAGCAAAGTGTCACAATTTTGGGGTTAAATGTTGTCATGGTAAATAATTAAAATTAATTAATTATTAATTAAAAGAGAATTTTAAAATGGAAATTAAATGATACCCTTGGAGTAAACAAAAAATAATTAAATATCTGAAAATTGAGGAGAGACATACAGTATTTGCTCAAATAATTACCCTGGGCAATTATTATTTACCCCGGGGTAGTTATTAGAGAGGTGGGAGGGTAATTAATAGAGATTGTTTACTATAGGCAATTCTAACAATTTATCGAGGGAAGGGGTAATTATTAAGGAAGGAGTAATTATTTGAGAATATACGTCTATGCCTGAGATTTGCCTAGAAGCTTAGCTAACTGACCTTAATTTGTGGATAATTAGCTAAGTCTGTTATTTTATACAAAATTATTTTTAATTAATTTCAATTTTTCTAGCTTGTCGAATGTTTTTCCGTCGATCAGTTTTGAGCCTAAAAGATTTTCGTTGTAAAGCTAATGGAAAATGTCAGACTCAGAAAGGTGTGATTTAAAAAAATTTTTTTTTAATTTTTAAAAATTATTTTTTTTAAAAATTTTTTTTTTAATTTTTAAAAATTATTTTAAAGGAGCAAAGTGCCGTTCCTGTCGTTTTGATACATGCGTGAGAGAGAATTTAGATATTTCTTTAATCCAATTTCCGTCTGGTTATGATTTTCAAAAAATGAGGGAATGGTTAGCTAAAAAAAGGAGAGAATCAATGGCAAAAAATGATTATTTTATAAAAAATTTAAAAGGACAACAAAACAATTTTATTAACATAAAAAATATTAATAATAATGTTAATTTTGTGAGACATATAAATGAACATCAAAATAATTTTATAAATATTAGTGTTATCAACAATAATAATGAAAATATAATTAAAACAAACGTAAATTTATTTTTAAAATTATTAATAAAACTAAGGACCAAATTTTGGCCCTTAAAGCCCTTAAAGCATGTATCCTGCCCTCAAGGCTTCTAATAAAAATGAAAATTATTTTTTGACTTTTATCTCTTTTCAAAGCATAATTATTATATTGATAAGACATGGAGCTGGACATTAGCTTTTAATCTTCTTAAATTTAAATCCTGAGGAAGCATCGATCAGGAGCAATTATATCCTTAACAAACCACTTCTGTGATGATCTAAGGGCAAATTGGCCTTACCACAGTGGAGATCCCTTGTTTGGGATCTTATATCCCAGACGAGACTGTACATTTAAAAATAGCATTTAAACCCCCATTTATTTTATTTAAATATTTTATTAAAAATAAATTAAATTTGATTATTTTTTAAAAATTTTTAATTTTTTAGTTACCCCAATTTTCACCAATCATTTTTGAAAAAATTGGCGTCGAAATAGAATTATTATTATCAACAGAAAATAAAGCATTAAAATTACGTCAATCTCCAAATAATTTATTATTAGAATATTTATTTACAAAAAATTTAGAAAATTTAATTGAAAGTAAAATAAATGTTTTGGACTTTATTGAAATTTTTGGAATGGTAAAAATAATTAAAATTAAAAAAAAATTAATTTAAAATTTTTAAGAATGGTAAACAATTATATTTAAATGAAAATTCATTTAAACAAGGCAAAAATCTCCCATTAATTGGAAATTATCAAAATTTGGATTTTTTGTTGGAAATTGAAATGATGAGGAAATTACCTATTTTTGATAATATTTGTTTAGAAGATCAGGTAAAAATAAAAATTTTTTCTTGAAATTGTTTTATTTAATTAGAATCACCCTTTTCTCTTTAATTAATCTTTACCTCATAGTTGGATTAGATCCGTCTTTTTTTTTCTAGAATATAGTTCATTTCTAGAATATACTATAGCTAGAGGGGTAATTAATAGAGAGAGTTCTTCAGAGAGAATGACAATAAATCAAGAAATTTAATTGAGTGCCTGGTCCAATTCATAAAATTCGGCTATTTTAATAGCTAAATTAATAAATAATTTTAAAAATGAAACGTTATAGTAGACTCTCGTTATAGCCCCAAATGAATATACCATCACGATAGCTATACTCCTAGCCGGTCCCGACTAAACTGTGAGGAGCTCACCGAAAAAATCGACGGTTATACTCCAAATACGGTTATACACCCCAGCCTTCATTCGGTCCATTGTGTTGGTGCTATAACGAGAGTCAACTTTATGATATTTTCTATTAAAAAATAAAAATTTAAAGATTCATCTTTTCTCTACAAATATCCACCGTCTAGTAACTCTTTCCAATTGTTTCCAATCTGTACAAATGGGGGCATCTTCAGTTACTTATCCGAATGGATTATGTCCTGGCGATTTTTGTAAAGATTTGTTTGATCAAATATTTCAAGGAGAGGATTTGGAAAAGTAAATTTTTTGATAAAAATTTAAAAATATAAGAGAGATCACGTATATATTAAAATATTAGCTTAGAGAGGTTATGATAATTCCCATAAGCCTCCTATTCTCTGAAGCCTACTCATGGTTTCCTTAGCCTACAATTCTCCAGCCCAATAATGTTTCCGAAGTTACTTAGATAAATTTAAAATAACAAAACACCTGAAAGGACCTCTCCTTTAATATTTTGAATTTTTAAAACTAATATTTTAATAATCCAACTCAAATTACAGATATAATACTTTAAAAAGACGAGCATTCTTTGATATAATAACAGAATTTAAAACATTTAATATAACACAACAAGAATATGTTTTACTCAAAACAATATTATTTTGTAATTCAATACCACAAAATATTAGTCAAAATTCCAAAAATTTATTAAAATTAGAGGCAGAACGTTATGGACAAATATTAATGAAATATTTACAAAATTTATTAGGTAATTTTAATGGAGCTATGAGACATGCAAAATGTTTATTATTTATTGGAAAAATATTTGAATATAATAGACAACAAAATATATTTTATAAAATGGTTGATGAAAAAATATTTTATGGAAATTTTGGATTAGAAAGACCTTTATTTGTTGAACAATGTTTATTTAAATTTTAATTACTTTATATTTTCAATTAATTTATTTTCCGTTTTGCCTTATTTATTTTTATTTTGATTCACATGAAGAAAAATTATTATTCATCTCGATTTATTTAAATTTTTAAAATTAATTTATTGTGCAAATAAAAAAACATATAATTATGTATTTTTAATATTATTTTTATTTTATCCTGAAAATTAAATTTTTAACCTTTAAAAAATAATTTTCAAGAAAACAGTCAAAGATAGTAAATATTAGAGCCCGGTAAAACTGCATTTGCGGGATCCCGCATGCGGGATTTTTTTTTCAAAAATTTTGCGGGGCTAGATCCCGCGGGATAAATCCCGCAATCCGCAAAATCCCGCAAATCCAAAAAAATGCGGGATTGCGGGAGCGGGATCCCGCAAAATCCCGCGCGGGATCCTGTCCCGCACCGGGCTCTAGTCAATATACAATATATCAGAAACATAAGAAATCCTTAAACATATAACAAGTTGAAAAAGTTGGAAAGAAAAGAAAAACCTTTAAGGAAGCGAAAATGTAAAATTGCATATGTTGCAAAATTAAACGAGAATAAAAAAGAATTAAACCAATTAATTAATCGTTAATTATTAAATCTGAGCGATATAGGCTTACTATCCATGCCTAATAGCTTTTTGGAATAAAATCATATAATTTCCTTAAATATTATATTTGCCACTATATTTTTGTATTTTTGTAAGATAATTTTTACTTAAATTTGACGGATTTTGTTTTGCCTTTCACCCCTCAATTTTAAAATTTAGAAATTTTTTTTCTTTATTTTCTCTCATTTTCTTCTATTTTTTACCATTAAATATTAAAAATAAATATGCACAAACATTAAAAATAAAATAAAAATATAATTATTGCAAAAACGGATTATAGGCCATTTTTGTAAAAGTATTAAGAGACACTTAATAAAAAAATTCTAAAAATGTTTCTACTCAAAACTTGGGGATTAATATTATAAAAATATTAAATATTTAATGTTCTCTTTTTATTATGTTTTTGTGTTCTGATTTTTGATTTTTTAATCCTAACAAAAAATTTTTTTACAATTTTTATTTTTTAATATTTATTTTCGATAATTGTGAATACCTATATTTGTCATTTATTTTATTTTTATTTTATTTATTTTATTTTATTCCAAAAATTATGAGTTCAACTAAAGCATAAAATACATAAAATCCCTCAATTTAGTCCAATCTCTACTATCTTTATTTTTAAATTTATAAAATGAAAAATACTTCTCATTAAGTTAAACGTTTTCTCATTAAGTTCAACGTTTTTCGACCAACAGACTTCAATTTTTGACCCGACAAAAATCCAAAAATTTTGTTGAAATTTTGGGCGTTTAATTGCCAGTTAGAAATATAACGACAAAATATATTAAAAAATCTATTAATTAATTTCTCAAAAAATCTCAGTCCCGTTCCCCGGCAAACACTCCCCAAACCCTTAATTTATTTTTAATAATGGTTAATAATTTTTAAATTAATTAAATAATTCCATTAATTAATTAACAGACAAAATAATTAATTAATTAAACACCTAATTAATTTTAAAATTGCCCAATAAATTTTTTGGCATTTTTCCTAATTTTCTCTACCTAAATCACTAAATTAATTTATTTTTGCCCTGTAAAAAATTTTAGATTTTCTCTAAGGTCCCTTTAAAAATATTTTTTAATTTTCTCTCTTAGGGCAAATTTTATAAACAAATAAATTTTAAAACTTATTTTTAGTGATCACAGATTTGTACCATCATGGATAATTTCTCCTTTTTTGCCTCTCTCTCCTTTCCCCCTCCCATTCCCTCCCCAATTTTTTAGTCTCCCCAATTATTAATTTTTATATTCACACGTTCACTATTTATTAAATCCTGGCAATAAAATTTATTTTTGATTAATTTGTTAATTATTTTTAAATCCAAAATGAGATGTTCTTTAAATTAAAATTAATAAATAATTATAATTTTATTATTTTTCAATTTATAAAAATTTTAAATTTCCCACATAAATTCTATTTAAGAAAATAAATTAACGGAGAGCCTTGGTCTCAGTCTGGAACCCGTCCGTATACTTGAGCTCAACCCGAATTTATAGCAATTAATCTCTCACCCCTCTTGACAATTCCCGAATCTCAAAAGGAGGAGTGTATAACTATTAAACAAAGATAACTAGTGAAAGAACCTTTCAGGATTAAGGTTTGCTTAAATTGGAGATTAGGGTAGGACAAGACCGTTTAATTTCGGGTTCCCATATACCGTTTATGCCGTTTATCTTAGAACCGGCTCCGTTTAATTTTGCCAAAAAATACGTTTACCGGTCGTTTAAACAATCGTGTCCTACTCTATTGGAGATTATTGAAGCAGTGAGCATTACCCAAAAAATTTTTTGTACCCAAAATATTTTTTTCTTCTCTCCATTTAAATTTTGGGTCTGTTCTTTTAAATTGTACGATCTTTGTGACTAGTTTATTTAATTTTTTTTATTCATTAACAATTATGAGAGGAAACTATTCTGGCTTTAGAAATGCGGACAAAGTAATGAACTTTTTGTGGAAATATAAAAATTATTTGAACTTTAATTAAGGAAATTTTCTATTAATTAACAATTCTAAAATTCTCTAGAAAGAGGTATCTAAAGCTTAAAATATTTTAAAGAGATGGAATTTAGAAGGTCGTTTTTATGGTTTATTTGAAATTTTGGTTTTGTGAGAGTATACTTTTTGATAACAAGTTGATCCGTTCTTAAGGTAGTTCAAGAGGATCGGGGTTCTATCCTCGTAATATTAAATTTGAAGAATATTCCACAACTACTTCAAACTTAAAAATATTCTAGAAATTAGACAAGGACTTGAAAAAATTGGATAATATCCTTAATTACTCTTATCTGTAAGGGGAATGATTGGGAATTACTAATAGTTGTGGTTATATGATTTCTTTGGAAAGGACATCCTGTTTAATAATTACAGTCAACTCTCTCGTTTAGTAAATCCTTGAAACTCTCATTATATATGATATATCAACTCTTTGAAGGCCTTCTAGGATTTCTCTCATAAAACATCTCTCTATATAATGAACCTCTTCATTTTCTCTGAAGACAAAATTTTAATTTTTATCTGCATAAATTTTATCCGCAATAAATTCAATTTAAAAATTTTAGTTAAAGAATCGAACCTTTATTAGATTTTTGTATGTTCAGCATTAAAATAGAAAGAACGAGTTCATTTAATTTTATGTCTCCAAGTTTGAAACTAGAATATACCCAAATAATTATATTAATGTTTATTTCTATTAAACGATCTAAATATTTAATAGATCTACCTATATAGATTTTATTATTTTTAGTATTATTTATAATTAATTTTATCTTTTTTAAATTAATTTTATACCCAACTCTAACTCTATTAATGCTATAAATTAATTCTTGGGCCCTAAACTTTGTTTAGTTTAATAATTTAATTTAATATACCGTATCTTCTAATAGAACGACTCGTCTATTTTTCAACCCTTCGAAACAGTGTCGTTATATTAGAAGGTGTCTTTCAAATAGAGACTGTCGTTATATTAGAAGACATACGGTATGTAGATACCTATATCCCTTTAAATTTAAATTAAACTTTCTAATTTTAAGCTTATTTATATTCTAAATAATATAAAATATAAATATGTCAACATCCTCAGAACGTTCTTCCCCCTCTAATTCCTCAAATCTTCAAGCTACCAACACTCCAACATCTGAAAAAACAAATTTAGACAATAATTCATTTGAAAATTTAAATAAATCAAAATGTTCGGATGAACATTCGAAAAAAGGAAAGATTATAAGAAAAGAATTTTCAGACTGCAGGGTTTGTGGGCAACAGGCAAAATGTCACAATTTTGGAGTTAAATGTTGTCACGGTATGTCTTATTGTTTGAATTGTAATTGTAAAAATTTATAAATTAATAAACAAAACTTGATAACGTATTTTTCAATTGTAAAGCTTTTACAATTAACTAGACAAAACATAAAACTTTAAATTTGTAAAAATATTGTAAAAAGAAATTTACAAAAGTACAAGAAAATTAATTAATTAACTAAACAAACAAAAAATATAAACTTTTTTTACAATTGTAAAACATTTGAAAAGCCTAGACTAAACATAAGAATAAAGCATTTTATTTTACAAAACATTTTTTCAGCTTGTCGAATGTTTTTCCGCCGATCTGTTTTGAGTCTAAAAGAGTTTCGTTGTAAAGCTGAAGGAAAATGTCAAACACGAAAAGGTTGTTTTTAAAAAATTAATTAAAATTACAAACATTAGTGATTTGTACAAATTAAAAAAATTATTACAATTGTAAATTTTTAGGGGAAAAATGTCGTTCCTGCCGTTTTGATACTTGTGTAAAAGAAAATATGAATATTTCTTTAATTCAATTTCCGTCTGGTTATAATTTTCAAAAAATGAAGGAATGGTTAGCTAAAAAAAAGGGAGAATTAATGGAAAATAATTTTGCAAACCATCTAAATGGACAACAAAATAGTTTTACAAATGTTTGTATTAACAACAACAATAATATGGTAGTAATTTTCATATTAAAATTACAAAAAAAAGTTTTAATGTTTTTCATTTTAAAAACACAAACAAGTTTAATTTTTTAGTATAAAATACAAAACAAGTTTTAATTAAAACACAAACAAGTTTAATTTCTAGTACAAAATACAAAACAAGTTTTAATGTTTTTCAAAATAAAACACAAACAAGTTTAATTTCTAGTACAAAATACAAAACAAGTTTTAATGTTTTTCAAAATAAAACACAAACAAGTTTTCTAGTATAAAATACAAAACAAGTTTTAATGTTTTTCAAAATAAAACACAAACAAGTTTTCTAGTATAAAATACAAAACTAGTTTTAATATTTTTCATTTTTTAAAGGTACCACAACTTGTAAATGCATTTAATGTTGATTTAGAAATGTTGTTATCAACAGAAAACAAAGCTTTAAAATTACGTCAATCTCCAAATAATTTATTATTAGAATATTTATTTACGAAAAGTTTAGAAAATTTAATTGAAAGTAAAATTAATGTTTTGGACTTTGTTGAACTTTTTGGAATGGTAAAAATAATTAAAATTACAAAAAAAAATTTTTTAATTTTTAAGAATGGTAAACAATTATATTTAAATGAATATTTATTTAAACAAGGCAAAAATCTCCCAATAATTGGAAATTACCAAAATTTGGATTTTTTGTTGGAAATTGAAACGATGAAAAAATTGCCTATTTTAGATAAAATTTCTTTGGAGGATAAGGTAAAAATAAATTTAATTATTTTTTAATTTAAAACATGTATTTATTTAAAGGTTTGGATTTTCCGTGAAAACATTCAATGTTTAGTAACATTTTCTAATGCCTTCCAATCTTATCAAAGGGGATCATTATCAGTTAAATATCCAAATGACATATGCCCTGGAAATTTATGTAAAGATTTGTTTGATCAAATATTTCGTGGAGAGGATTGGGAAAGGTAAATTGTTTGTGAAAATATTTATGTTTGAGAAACAAGTTTTTGTCTTTGTAAAATGTTTTAGTGGCTTTCTTTTATATATGTTTTGTATAGAGGAACTTGTTTTTAGTGAAAAACTTTGAATCATTTTCTAACTTGTTTTATTCTTGTTTGTAAAACAAGTTTAAATTTTTCTAAAGTGTTTTATAAATGTTTTATTTTTGAGAAACATGTTTTGAGAAAAAGTTTGATTTTATACAAACTTGATTATTTTTGCGAACAAGTTTATTTAAAGTTTTAGTGTTTTTATTATTTATAAACACATGTGTTTGTTTGGGGGAAATGTTTTCAAACAAGTTTTAGTTTCAATAAAAATATTGTTCACCTAAAACAAGTTTATTTAATTTACAGATATAATGCTTTAAAAAGACGAGCATTCTTTGATATAATAACAGAATTTAAAACATTTAATATAACACAACAAGAATATGTTTTACTCAAAACAATATTATTTTGTAATTCAATACCACAAAATATTAGTCAAAATTCCAAAAATTTATTAAAATTAGAGGCAGAACGTTATGGACAAATATTAATGAAATATTTACAAAATTTATTAGGTAATTTTAATGTAGCTATGAGACATGCAAAATGTTTATTATTTATTGGAAAAATATTTGAATATAATAGACAACAAAATATATTTTATAAAATGGTTGATGAAAAAATATTTTATGGAAATTTTGGATTAGAAAGACTTTTATTTGTTGAACAATGTTTATTTAAATTTTAATTTATTTATATAATATAATAGTTATTTACTTTTTAAATTATTTATTTTTGCATTTTTCTTTCTTATTTTGTTTTTTACAATTTATTCATCTCGGTATGCTTATTTATTTATTTTTAAATAAAAATTCAACGATTCCTAGATAAAATTACAAAAAAAAATTGTTAAAATGGGTTTCTTAATTTTCATAATCCTTCACTGCTAGAAGGTCCACCAGCTGTTAAATATTGTTGATGTTGTGTTTGGGGTTGAATTGCTCTTTAAATTGATATTAAATTTATTTTTTATTATTAAAACACATTTAATTTTAACCTCCTCATACTAGGCGTCCTTCGCCATACAGCACTAGATTCACGGCTAGCTCTTTGAGAAGAATACTCACCCATCAGGTCTCCATCTACCGCAGTATGGCCACCAATATTTCCTCGAAATTCGATTTCAAACTGAAATTTTTTTAATATATTTAATTTAGTTTATATTCATAACCAAAAACTTCGAAAAAATTTTAAAATTATTTTGTTTATGAGAGGGGTATTCGATTGTATGGAGTACGGTATTTCATTTGAGTTATTAAAAAATATAAGTAATAAATTTCCTTTGATATGTATTAATTATTTATAATATTTAAATTTGTGTTTTATTTAATATAAATTAATTTTTGTGTTTTGTTTATTCTGAAATTAGGTTGTTTTTTATTTAATGTAAACTTAAGTTTTGCTTTTAATTTATTCTGAACTTAAGTTTTTATTTTTTATTCATAAACTTAAGTTTTGTTTATTTATTATAAACTTAATTTTTGTGTTTTGTTTATTTAGTTAACATAGTTTTTCATTAATACCTTTGTTGCACAAACAAAACAGGCAGTAACAAGTTTAGCTATTTCATTCATTAACCTTTTAGTTTCAGAAATAACAGCATCAACCTACATATATTTATGAAGAATTTAATTGATTAAAAAAATTTTCTGGAAATTTAAAATTCCAATAACTATTACTTTATTAAACGTCGCAGTCTTCCCAACAGTTGGACTTTTAACTAAAACTTGTAATTGTTGACAATGAACAGGAATTTTTTCTAAAATTTGTAATAAATCATTCTTTTCTGCACTCCCAGGAACCTTTTAAAATTATTTTTTAAATTATTAATTTACAAAAAAACTTCAAAAGCAAATTCTTTGACTGTTTTATGCATTTTATTAGCTTGTTCAGCAAAGAATTCTGCTTGAGTAAACAAATCGTGAGTTGTTTTTAAAGGGCCATCTCCTTTAGTGAATAAATACATGTTGTAAGACATTGCTGACATTGTCTAAGAAAATTAAAAAAAATTTTTTTAAAATTCCTTAAAATTTTTCTATTGAGGGTAAACTATCAAGGATGATTTTTATAAATTTTGCCTACCTTTGCTCTTTTAACAATATCATTCTCCGCGTACTTGTCCCAATTTTCAGCTTCTGCTTCCATTTCATCTGTTAATAGCTTCATTTCTAACCCAACTTTGGCAATTTTTTGGTGGTCTTCCAGATCAAGAGTTATTGGTTTTGTAGGTTTGGATGTTGTTCCATGCCTCTGAATCGGTTAAATATTTTAAACTTAGTGAGAGGTTATTCAAATTATAGCAAAATGTTTCCATGTTTCATTTTTTAATAAAACTCTTAAAATTTAGTTGAAACTAACATTACAGAAAGTCAACACAAACACAATAAAACATAATATAAATTATAATACAACTTTAATACAAAAATACAAAAACTTTCAGAAGAAAAGTTCGTAATAAAAACACAAAACTTAAGTTTGAAATAAAAAACAAAAAAACATGTTCAGATAAATTAAAAGCAAAACTTAAGTTTAAAATAAATAAAAACAGAAACTTAGGTTCAGAATAAGTTAGAACTTAAGTTTAAATAAATAAAAATAGAAACTTAAGTCAGAATAAGTTCAGTGTTTATTTATTCAGAATAAATAAACAAAAAACTTAAGTTTATAAATACTAGACAAAAACTAAGTTTTGAATATAGGTAATATATAACAAACAAAACTTAAGCTTCTGAATAAAACATAAAAACAAAGTTGAGAAAACAAAACACAAAACTTAAGTTTATATTTAATAAAACACAAAGGTTTAATTTTAAAATAAATAAAACACAAAAATAAAAATACAAAAATTTAATAATTTAATTATTGCTTTTCTTGTTGTTTTTGTATTTGCTGTAATTGAATTAAACTTTCTGCTTCCGCTTGAAGGCTCTCTAAAATTTGGCTAATTCGTTTCTCGAATTTACTATTGCTGGCTACTAAACATTTTTGTTGATTATTTGAAGGATTTTGAGTTGCTTCAATTTTTGCTGCTTTTTTCTCTCTCATTCGAACAACAAAATTATTTTTATTATTTTCAAGATTATTCTCATCCTTTTCTTCTTCACTTTCATCATCTTCAATATGATCCTCTTCTTCTTCATCATCATCTACTTCATCACATTTAGCTAAAGGAGCTATTATTGCTTTTTTCTTAATTACAGTTGCATAATTATTATTTTCTTCTATCTGAATTAAATTGTGTTGATTAGGCTGATGTGGATATTCTGTTACATAGCCACTTGTATTGGAAGACTCCTTAATTCAAAAATTTATGCGGATTTTCAAGATAACAATTTTAGTTGTTATCTTTCAAAATAACAACCTTTAGAATTTAACAAGGGGGGGGGGAAGATTGAGGAAAATTATGATAACACCAAAAATGGCTTAGATCTGGTCCAACCACAGATACAGCCCTAAATCTTTCATTTCCCTCAAAATAAAAAATTGAATATAACTAAAACTAATTCGAACTCTTAAGAGTTATTTCCAAAGCTTCAGTATTATCGGTCTTTAAAAATATCTTCTACCTGTGTACTAGAAGTAGTTGTAGTATCAGAATCTTCCCATTGTCTTAAAATTACAGGTTCATCAAATCCAATTCCTGTACGATTAAATTTAACTATTCCATTTGTTGATTTTGATTTCTTTAAATCTTTTTTATTATCTATATTTTGTCTTCTAACAGGTGGGGATGTATAGACATAAATTTGTGGATTTTTTGAAGATGTTTTTGAGGTTTTTGGTTGTTCTTGTTGTTGACTGATAAACTTTCCGTAGGGAGTGAATGCCGAATTTGGACATATTTTTGTTGTATTTTCATCTTTGGGTTTTGGCTTAAATTAGGAAATAATTTTTAATTTTAATATTTAAATGGGTATTGGAGATTTTGGAATTTCAACCCTCGATTTTATTAAATTTTACCCAACACCTTATTTAAATGAGTTCTTCCATGATCAGGCTAAATTTACGGTTATAACCCCACTCTGGTTATAACCCACAAAAACAGTCCCAACACTACAAGTCAGTTCTAGGAGTGTGGTTATAAAGGGTGTTAAGTCAAGTTCCCAATCTAATCTTTTAAAATAATAAATACCTGATCAACAGCTTCCACTTGTTCTTCACAGGAAGGGCGTTTCATTATCTCCGCATATATTGGTGAATGTGATATATCCGCATTTCTATCAGTACAATCTTCTTCATCTTCAACATCATTCTCTTGATTATTTTGATCATCTTCAACTAACATTCCTAATTGAAGTGATTTACTTGACTCTGAAAAATCTTCATTTTCTTCTTTAGAATGAGCGATTTCTTCCAAATTTTCTTCCTTTTTATCTTCCTTTTGTTCAAAAACTTTCTTCTCTTCAATTTTTTCATCTTTACCATCATCTTCTACAAGTTCTCCTTCCGATTGTAACTCTCTCTCATTACACAATTTTTTCTTCTTATCCTTAACTTTTTTGTTATCATCTACACTACCTCCTTTAATCCTTCTAAAAATAGCCGATATACTCATTAAATTAATTCCACTTTTATTATTCTTCTTTTTTAATTCTTCCAAACTTCCATCTTGGCTAACATTTTTAGGAAGAAAATGTTCTTTATTTAATTTATTCCGATTATTTGAAGATTCCAGTGACTTATTCCTTTCCATCTTCTTTTTAATTTTTTCATCCTTTTTAGACTTTCTATTAATACAAAAATTAATATTATTCATTTCTTCTAAGTTTTGTTCTGATTTTTCTTCATTTGTTTGTTCTGATGTTTTCAATGTTTTACTGATGTTTTTGTTGTTTGTTTCAACAGTAAAAGAATTCTGATTTTCTGAGTTTGTTGTAGTTGTATTAGAAACAAAACCAGAATTATCAGAATTATTATTTTGTTGTATAAAAGGCAAAACAAAATTTTGTTGAAACTGAGGAGGACAAACACTACCACTAACACAATTATTTAAATTACTAACAAAAGCACTGCAAAAAATATTATTAGAAGCAAAAGTAGCAGCTGTAGAAGAACGTGTTGAAGAAGATAATAATGGACTACTCCCAGAGGGAGGAGTATTATTATAATTAATATTAGACCACCACATTAAGTTATTACTCACTCCTGGCCTGGGGAGAGACATATAAGCTTGTTTTTCAGCTGCTAAACGGCCGGAACAGGCAGCGTCGATTTCTTTGGTGAGACGGGCCAAGTCGTTGACCTTTTTAATTAAATTTTTTCTAAATTTTTAAAATCCCGATTCCAACAATTTTACATACATTAGTTGCCCAAGTGTCACAGAACACTTCCAAATTTTCTCGTGCAATTCTTGATGAGGGATGAACGCACAAGATACGGCCAGATAATAAAGTCTAAATATATTTTAAATTTTTATTTTAAAGGGAAGATCTGAAGCATTTTAGGCACAAATTAGATTACTCGAAACTCTATCCACCTCTCCTAATTCTCTCTACATCCTCCTCGCTCCCTACATCCTCCTATCCCACATGAAATTTTATAAAATCATTTTTTACCAGTGGTGCCAATGAACGAAGATTCCTCTCAGCATGTCCAGTAAAAACATGGAGTGCATCAGTAATAGAAATATGATGAAGGAGACGACAAACCTAAATTTTCAGATATTTTTAAGGGATTTTCAACTAAAAATACTTCTTGTAAATGTTCAGAATGTATACGGAATTGTTCTAAAAAACGTTCAACACCATCTATATCACCAGAGATTGAACATGTCTTTAGTGAGGATAATAACGTTTGGTCTTCATTTTGGCGGAATACTGTAGCTATCTATAAATGAGAGAATGATTTTTAAGTTTTTGTTATTATTGGAAGTTGCTCATCTAGGGTAGAAATAATCAGCTGATCAAGGATAGAAATAATAAAAATTCAAGATTAGAAACATAAGGAAGGTCCTGTAGGAGTGAGACGGGATATAAGGTGTTTGGATGTTTATAAGAAATATTTTGGCCAAGAATCCTTCCCCAATAAACACGCCACTTTCTGGCCTAAACTACGAAACCGACGAGAACTATTTGGTCTCAAACCTACAGAACACAAACACCACCATAAATCCAAAAATATTATTAAAAATTCCACAGAAAATTATTTTCTTATCTTCACTCTAACCTGTTCTAAAGCAACCAATTGTAATTGTTTACGTAAATCTTTCAGTCTTCTATTCAATCTTTCAACAGTTACTTGAATACTTTCATTTCTCAATCTTTCATCATTCCCTAATTCTGATGTTGGAGGATTTACTAAATTTCCCATTTCAAATCTACATTCTTCTAATAAATCCAAAATTTGTTCCCTTTGTTGATTAGGTGTCCAAGAAGAATCGGTAAAGTCTGTGCTCATTTCGCAAAGAGCGCTTAAGGCAGAGATTAAACGTTCACGAACACCAGCTCCTATTAAAGACATCATCCGGCACATGTCCAACTTTAATAATAGAATTTTTTTAAATAGATAAAGGGCAGAAATCATAAGGATAATAGTCATATCCTAGAGTATTTTTGAGTACTGTATAGAAATTCGCCCAGGTTCTTCAAAACTTTTCAATGTTCACCAATTGAAGGGAGTGCTAGAGGACCTAATCGTAAGTTCTCAGCAAGGATTTTGCTGACAAAAAATCCATTCCCGATTTCCTGGAATCGGGACGGCAAGATTCTTGGTTCCTATACATCTCTGACATCCTCATGAATCTATATTTTGCCAAAAATTCCTGATTGTTTCATTCTAATAAAGCTATACAATCTGACCTTTACCCTATATCTAAGGCAGTAATTAGCCTATTATTTTTTACTATTGAAAGTCCACAGGAATATAAACATAAGGTACGAGGACAAATAAAAAAGTCATTTTTATGTATTTTAAAATTAATCTAACCATTTCGCACAGTTGTCTAATAGCGACAGAAGCTGTCAATTGTATCCCAATGTCCAAAGGACCATCCTAATATTTTACAAAATTAATTTTAAAAATTCCAATTTTATATTAACTGTTGCAAGTGATAATTCGTCTAATGGAGAAGCGTAAGCAACCATAGCATCGAATGCCATTACTCCATCGGTTACACATATAGCTATTAATTGCAGTGCCGAACGGATATGGTGAAAGACACCGTCCCGACATTGTCTAGAATTTTTAAAATTTTTTAATTAATTAATTCTGATGAAAATTTTCAAGTTTATTCAATGTTTATTAAGATACAAGAAGTATGAGAAGAACAACTACTTTAAGCCCCATTCCAATTACCTCAATATACTTTTTCTGGGCTGATCCAAATTCTGGTAAAGATAAACCATAGAATTAGGGCCTAACTCCAAAGTCTGGGTTTTGTCATGTTCCAGATCCCATAGTCTATGTTCAGACTTTGGTCGAGTTTTGGACCAGTCAGATATCTAATACAGACAAATCCTCATTCTAATAAAAACCTAGCAGCAGGGTCATCAGGATGTCTCAAAAGTGTTTTAGCAGATGTCAGTAAAAGCATTGTAAGCCTTTCCAATTGCGCCCTAGCAACTTGCATTTGTGCCTGTCTTTTTTCACTTTTCAAGTCTTGTTGTCTATCACCAGATCGATGTGCCAGATCAACCATTTGACCACCAAATTCGGTAAAAATTTGAACAAATTCAGTAAAATTAGAAGTATGTTCTAATTTTGTAAGAGAATAAGCTATTTTGTCTTCGGCTCGGAGAATGTGTTTAACAAGTACTCGATCAGCAAGAAGCAAAACTCTTTAAAAAATAAATTTTTTTATTATTTTATTTACCTAATTTTAAGTTAGTTTAAGATAAAATTAATTAATTATTGTTAATAACATCAAATATATTCCAATAATGTTGGGGATATTTTTTAATCTGAACTGATCTAGGTGACAAGTTAAGATAAAGTTACTAGTTGAGATCTTTAGCTGAGGATTTTAAGTTGAGGATCTCTAGCAGGGTTATAACCGGTTAATCGAAACCTCCGACTTTCTAGCTCAACTTTAAATCTTTTTCAAAAGGACAATCATTTGGCAATCTCTATGACTTATTCCCAGACCTTATAAAAATTTCAGAATTTTCTCAAGAAATATTCGAAATAGAAGAATTAGAAGACCTATGGATAGAAATATTTTTAAATTATTTAAAGGCCCATACTAATATTTTGGGATCATATGGATATTTCTCTAAGTTAGGGTGTCATGCTCTAGATCATTTGAATGGGATTTAGTATTTACTAAAATAAAAACCGAGTAACAGAAGAAAGTAACTGCCTAGCTGCTCTAACTAGTTGTGTTGTATTAACATTTGGAAATGTGTTACTACCACCATTTTCCATTGGAAAATTAGAAGAATCATGCATTGGTTCTGCCAACATTGAACCATGCAAATTAGCAATTGAAGCACCTTCAAAATTTTTTAAAAAATTTTAAAGGTAAAAACCAGCAATTCTAGCTTCATGACAAGCATCATAAAGCTCTGGTTGTATATCTGGGTTTTCATCTGCAATGGTTTCTCCTACAGCAACAAAACGTTCAACAGCAGCCTCTACAGCTGTTCCAATCTTTAAGTGCAGAAGAAATATTTTTAAGAATTTTTTTTCAAAATTTTAGCCCTCAATCGGTTTTAATAAAATATATTTCTAATAATATCCTTATTTAGGTATTTGGAGATTTTCTAAAATAACTCTTTAAACCACGATTTTTAGAAATAATTATTTATTAAGATTATTTGATAATCCCAAGATAAGAAAATCCAATTAATAATTTTTAATTTAACAAAATATTAAATACTAAATAAATTTCACTGGAATTATGGGGGATTTGAGGGTTACATATTCACACAGGTCTGGATTTCAACCTTAATTCGAATTATTGACAAATTAGGGTGTTAAATTTAATTTAATAACTTGTTCTACTAAATAAAAAAATTTAATCCAAACTTTAAGTGCAGCTCGTAATGCTCTATCCGATTTTGGCCTTCCTCCAGTAAGTATAGTTTCTTTAAAATTAACCAAAGTTGAAATCTTAAAGAATTTATTTTTAATCTTTCCAAATTTTCCAAATAAAAACCTGCTGAACAAGAGGAAGCAAAGTTTGTTCAACTGAACGTGTTTTTATTTCTAAATTTCGAGGATCAAAACTGGCAGATGTTTGTTGTTTTTGTTGGATGGAAGTAGACGCAACTGGGTTTTGTTGGGGAAAGTTGGGTCCATAAAATGGAGAAATGTGTAGGGGACCTTTAAGATAAGTTTAAACAAAATTTTTTCTATTGGGTTTGACTAAAAAATTTCTAAAAAATCATAGTTAAATAGGTCAAAAATCGTTGATATAGAGAGGATTTTATTTTTTTAACAAATAAAGATTTATAAATAAACGTAGTTCAATCTCCACCACAGATAATTTATCAATTTATCTTCCATAGGATAATTCTTCCACGGTATACTTTAATTAAAAGTATCTTAGCTTCCACGATCTGTCTTGAATTAATCACATCTCTGTCCCGGTAAACCAAATTTCCCAAATCCCTAGTCCAATTTTTGATAAATCAGCTCATCCCCGAAAATATTGAATAATTAACATCGTCATTAATTTCATTAAAAAGGGATGGATATCAATAAGCGAAGGAACATTGAATAAAAATGGTCTATTCTTTGCTTATTATCTTAAGCTTTTACATTTAAAACCATTATTTTTTCAATTTTTTTTCTAAATTTTTAATTAACCATCGTTCGAAGCTTGTTGAGTAGGAATCGATCCACCATGCTGTGATGTGGACATTACTGAAGCAGTGGTGGAATGTTGGTGCTGCCGTGGTGGAAGCATGTTAGTCATTGTGGCGTGTATTAGAGGGCAGAGCATAAAAAATATATTTACATAAATAAATGTATGCTTATGCAGCTGTAATTAATTTTTTGTTAGAAAATGTTTTTGTTTGGTAATTTGACTGGAAAGAAAATTCTTTCGAAAAAAAATAATAAAATTAAAGAAAACCAAACAAAAGAATTATTTACTAATTGTTCAGGCTTTATTTTAAAAATTTCCAAATAAATTACATAAGTAAATTGAACATGGTAAGTCGGGATATCTATAAATGTAAGACAAAAATCGAGATTATTGAGATTATCTTCTCGATTTAGCAGAGATTATCGGGCCGAACTAAGATAGGTAGGCATTATTGCAAAAATCCATTCCCCGTATATGAATATGCTCAATCTCTTTATTAATTACCCCCCCCCCCCCCCCTTCATCCAAGGTATAGGGTAATAATTAATTATGCAGGGTAATTATTCGAACAAATACTGTATTCATATAATTTACGAAAAAACGGACGCTAGGCCTTGGCTAGTGCTATTAAAATTCATTAAAAATCACATATGCTTTGAGAAACTAAACATTTTATTATTCTCTTAATTGTTTAATTTTAGAGTATTGTTACACTTCTATACATAAGGAAGTTTTAAACAAAAATAAAATAAAAAAACAAAAATATTTTCATTGTTTAAATTTTATTTTAATTATTTTTCATTAGATTAAATTAGAAAAAAGCTTCAAATAAATTTAAAAACACATAAAACATTAATGATTGGCCCAACTTACTAGAGTAGTACCTAATATTTTACACTAAAAGATAGAGTGTAAAAAAAGCAAAGGTGAAGTAAAATGGATGGACAGGGGGAAACGGGTCGATTTTGCCGCAACAAACCCCAGTGTAATAGAAAAAAAAATAAAAATAGAAAATGGGGTCAATTTTTTACTAAAAATTTAAAAAATAATTTTTTGAAATAGAGATTGGAAAGAGAAATCACGAAAAAAATTTATGGAACTTGAACTTTTATGGAACTTGAAATTGACCATAAGCTTCATTATATTATTTAATAATTTTTAGAAATTGTAAAAATACTAGAAGGATGAAAACAAAAATTGTGTATTAATAAAATACCATCGGTTAATAATTTTTTAAAAGTATTTGCATATTTAGGTATATATGTTTTTTAATTTATTGTAGGATTAAAAATATTATTACAAATTTTATAAATAAAATACATTTTCTAAAAATATTATTGTACAATTATATTCAAATTGTAAAAATAAAGTGGATTTTGTAAAAAAGTTGAAAATACAACTTATATTACAAATTGTACAAATATATTACAATTTATAGAATTATTATTGTAAAATAAAAATTGTAAAATATTATTGTAAAATAATAATAATGTAATTGTACATTTCAAAGAAATAAGAAAAGATACAATTTGTAAATTTTTTACAATCTAATAATATATTATTGTAAAAATAATACAAGTTGAAGAAATATTTTTGTAAAAATACTATTGTAATATTACGAAAATACACTATTGTAAAAATTACAATTTGCAAATAAGTTTTAAAAATACAATCTATAGCAATATTATTGTAAAAACTACAAATTGCAACTTTTTTTTAAATACAATACAATCTATAGCAAAATTATTGTAAAAACTACAAATTGCAACTTTTTTTAAAAAATACAGTACAATCTATAGCAATATTATTGTAAAAATTACAAATTGTAAGTTATGTAATAACTGTATATTTGTAAAAAATTGTACAATTTGTAAAAATATTATTTGTAAAATTAAAGTATAATTTGTAAAATAATGGAAGCTTATTTTTATTTTGACGGCTGAATAAAAAGAATATTTATTTATTTTTGAGCAAATAACAATTTTGTTTTTCTTGTTATTTTCTAAATCCTTTACAATGTGTACAAGAGAAATGCAAAGAGAGGCTTTCCGCGCAGCGAAAAAAATTAATTTGTGTGGTTTTTATTTGTTTTTCTGATCCTAACGATTAATCAATTTATTTTTTAGATTTTCAAGTATAATGGAAAACAATTAGAAAATAATAAAATTTATGTAATTAAGAATAAATGAAAGATTTTAATTAAAAAGAAACAAATATCGTATTTCCTAAAATAGGTATAATCCCCAGTGGCTTATTTCTCTACCATCAAAAGGGCAAACTTTGGGAGCTTTTATTATTTATCTATTTTATATCCTTAACAATCCCGCTCCACATACAAGTCTTTGGACTGTTGGGTTGGGTACTTTTACACTAAAATATATAAATTTAAAATTTTGCTTCTATATTTCTATTTTTGAAAAAATAAGTAGGAGGTTTTGAGGAAGTTCAATACAAAATGTTTTTAAAAATAATTTAAAAATGCTACAAAAGCGTAGAAATAATTTTCTTAATAAAATTTTCTTCTATATTTCAGAGATATTTATTTTAAAATTATTTTCTGCTTTAAGGTATATGAGAAAAACATATAAATTTTATAGTAAAAATAAATTAACTAAAAACATTTCCCATAACTTATCTTAGTTTATAATCTATTATTATTAATAATCTTTCTCATAAATTATGAAAATAAAAAAATGTTCCAAACATTTCCCAATCCCTTTTTGGCTTATTTCTTTTCAACTTCCTTTTTGCTTTACATCTGTCCCCGATCAATCAACAAAAATAACAGCCAGCCAGAGAGCAGTCATTTACAATCTATTTAGTTAAATCACTCTGATTGTTGACAAAAAAAAAGTTTTTTAGCTTTTAATTATTTTTAAATTGCCTATGGCTTTATTTTCTCTCAAATAGAATTCCTTTCAAAAATTAATACTTGCCCTTCATCATTTATAGGTAACTAAACCCCTTTCTTCCATTAAATGCCCCCAAAATAATTTTTACTCTCAATATTTTTTTATTTGTTAGCTAAATCCACGTTATTGATTTTAGCTTTTTTTCATCAAATGTTGAAATTAATTAAATTAACTTGGATAAATAAACCATTAAAACTTCCCATTAAATCTGCACACTAGGACTGGGACTTAATCGTTCTTCCGCCTCCCGTTTTTTTAAAATTCGAGTTTTACCAACATTATTTTAAAAACTCAACCATATTGTGATTATTTCCATTTTTGTCTATCATAGATGTTTTTCATAATCCATTAGAGCTATGCCTTAACTGACCAAGCTGGCATTTATTTACCTAAATTCAACCTATCTTGAGACAGTTCTCTCTCTTACCGTATATCTTTATAATTTATTTGAGGATTTAAAAAAAAATTTCCTTCCTCAAAAACTTTAAAATGAGAATAAAGATCAAGCTAAATACTTTCTAAAAATTTTTTATTTATTTTGGAGAGATTTGGGTATAATCTCTCTCTTGCGCTTTAATCTCTCTCTACTTAAAAATATTCCTAAAAATCAAAGTAAATATTTAAATAAAAAGCCTTTTTTAAAGCTTAGAGTAGAAATGCTTTATTTATAAATGTTTGCATTCCTTAATCGACCACTCATCAAATTTGTAGTATAAAATAAACGTCATTTCCTTCGTGGAAAATCCTGTCAATTTTTCTAATATTAATATTTTTGTTTCCATTATTAGTCAATTTATTGAATTAAATTTTTATTAATTTTTTAAATTTAAAAAAAAAGGTTAAAAAAAGGTATCATTTTTAAATTTTTTCATTGTTTTGCATGTCTTTTGCCCCCTCCCAAAAATCGCTTAAATTTTAGATCAGAGAATTTTATGTCGGGTTTATTCCAAAATCGGAGAATTTCCGCGTTTATTCTAAGGCAAATGGGAATTTTTCGTCCTCTACCTTTATTAGGGTTTCAAAATTTTTCGGAAAGTTTCAAAATTTCGGAAAATTTTCGGAAAGTTTCAACTTTCCGAAAATTTCAACTTTCGGAAAGTTTCAAAATTTGATATTATACTATTATTGCCTCTGTCAATTTTTTTGAATATTTTATCTTTATCCTAAAATTTAAAATTCTTAAGACTTTCAATTTTATTTACTTTATTTCCAATTAATTTATTTCTTAAGGTTATTTTCAAAATATTTATTTCATCACATATTTAATAATTTGAAAATTTTTCGCATAAAACCACGTTTATGACCTTCCTCTACCTTTATTAAGTGCGTTTAATTTAATTTTTATTTTTTTTCTTCTTTTATTTTTTAATTTTTATTATACATATTTACTTCTATATTAATTTAAAAATATTAAATTCAATAAAAAAAAAATAAAATTTACTTTGACTGATTTTTGAATGAAAATAAATTAATAATTAATTAGCATGTCTTAGAAAATTAATTAAAAAATAAATTCTGGCTATTAGCCAAAGTTAAGCATAATTTATTATTTTATTTTAAAAGAAAAAAAACAACTCAAACTCCTTGCCATAATTTAATTTTAAAAACGGCTAATAATTTTTTTATTCGACCAAAAATGATCTCAATTTTTATTTGTCTTGTTTTGGCTTGGTTAATTAATTTTTGAAAATTTTTTTTGAAAATTTCTAAAATTTATTAGTTTTGTTGATTTGTCGCAACAAAAACCCCAACAATTGCCAACAGTCCTTTTACCTTCAATTTTTCGTTGGGATGCAAACAATTTTATTTACGTCACTCAAACACAGCCACCAACCTTGAGCGACGAAGTTGGTTTAAAATAAATAAAAAAAAATAAGAAATTTTGCATGGAATTTATTGATTATTTAATAAATATATTTTTTAAAAATTATTTTTTGAAAATTTTAAGAAATAAAATTAATCTATATTGAAAGGGGACAAATATATTGAAAGGGAAAAAATTCCCCAATTTTCATAATGCCCGTTCTAATTTTTATTTGCTTTAAAATTAAATTAATTTGCAGTCTGTAGATATAAATCTTCGAGTTGAAGGTGAAAGCCTTCATGGAAACAAAACACAAATTTTTAGCGAGACAATTAGGCAGAAAAGTAAGTGAATTATTTAATTTAAAAGATTTTATTTATTAACTTACTATTAATAAAATTATTTTAAAAATACATGGAAATTAAGTAAATATTGGGAAACATGGGGGGAAGAGAGAGATTCTACCGTAATCTATCATTAGCAGACAAATTCCAAACAAGGGAGGAGGCCACTTTCTTTGAGCCCACTCCGCAGGCCATAACTATATCAAATAAATGTCGAATCTCGTCAAATTTGGTATGGTTCGATAACGCCAGATGAGACAAGTCGAATGATACTAAAATCGATGAGTTTATTTGATATTAAAACAAGTTAGAAGCTATGCGGTAAAGTGCCTCTCAAACAGACATTTAATTTTTAAAAAATATTTATATCCAACCCTAGTAATTTTAATTATTAAAATTTAAAATATTCAGAAGGAATTCAACAACAATTTAAATTTAATATACCCAAACTCGACTCTTCCAAAAATTTATTAAAAAATTTTTACGTCTCCATCAATATTGATGGGCATCCCCATTTTTCTACTGTTTTGGCTGGTGCGCCTGATGTAAATTTGATAAATATCCAAACAGATAAAGCATTTTATAGACCAAATGAGAGAAGTAAAGTTAAAGGATTTTTAATCTTTAAAAATTTTGATAATTTATAGTTAATATAAGGGCTCTTCCATTGACAAGTAATGGACAGATTTATAAAGGTCCTATTCAGTTTCAGTTACTGGTTGGTATTTTTATTTAAATAAATTATTTAGATGATCGAGTAATTTCAAGAAATTAGCCGTTTTAGGAAGATCTTTTGATTGGTAGCTCATTTTGATGATCAAGTATCCGTTGATTAATTTCGATTAACGAGGGGTCCATAGAAGCTCCTACCTAAAATTATAATAATTTTTCTCAAAATTACTTTAGGAGATATGAGTGATTTATGAGAGGTTTATTATGAAGGTATACTGAGAACTCATAATTTGCACCTCACAAAAGTTTGATTTAAATTGATAAGCTAAAGGGTATTATCGAACATAAAAAACGCTCTAGTACTTGGTCAGTATTTCTAGGCTAATAAGGTTAGATTAACACAAAAAGTAACTTTCAGGATCCCAACGGATTTCGTATTTTTAACAAAACTAACAATGGAAATTTAAATGATAATGATGACAGTATAGAATTGGAGGAGGATGATGCTGACATCTCAAATAATAATGAAAAGAAGCTTAAAAATGCAGGCTTTCTAAGAGAATATTTTGATTTGCCTAAAGTAAAGAAATCAGTCAAAACTAAAATTTGAAATTTAATTTTAAAGTTTCTTCGCTACGGGAATTGGAGAGTTTTAGCTTTTGCTGGAGATTATGAACAAGGATCTTCGAGTCGTTTTCATACTACAATTAGAGTGGAAGAATATGGTGAGTCTAATTTATTTTTAAATTAATTAAATAATTATTTTAGAAATCCCAAAATTTCATGTTTTTATGAATTTGGAAGAAATAACAGATTCACCTTTTTCATTGAATGTCGACGTCTTTGCTAGGTACTTGATAAAACTAACAATGATATAAAACTATTACAACTCTACAATAAATTATCTACAATAAATTACTCTCCATATAGTGAACTCTTTCGAAAGTCTATTGTTTTCCAAAGAACCTCTCGATAAAGTGAATATGGGGAGTTTTTGGGTAGTTACTCTCTAAATAATCAACCTCAGGTCCATTCGAGTTAGTATATAGGAGATGAATGATTGTTCTGATCATGTAGTAAATAAAATTGATACAGGCTTCTTTATCTAATTTTAATTCAAAAATTTTTAAAAACCTTTAGATTTGCCCATGGATTGAAAGTCAAAGGTGAATTAACCCTTCGATGTCTCCCTCTTGATAGAGAAACTTCCAACGAAAATGATGAAAAGGAACAATCTCCAGCTACAAAAAAATTACTTTCAACCCAAGTATAGCTTCAAGTTAATTATTTAAAAATTCTTTAAAGTTAATAGAAGGCCTTTGGGCAGGCAAAGTAGACCTTAAAGTCTGTGGTGTAACAGAACAAAAACATCAAAAAATTAAATTAATTGCTGAAGTTGTTGAAAGTGGCTCTTTTTTATCAGCTAAAATAATTAAAGAATGGGATCCGTTTAATTCTGCTTTTGAACTGGTAAATTTTATTTTAATTAAATTTTTTGTTTTTTAAATTGTTTTAATTCTCTATGTTTTTGATTTTTTTGGTTTCGTTATGTTTTAATTTAAGTTGTCTTATTATTTTGTTTATTTTTAATGATGTTCTGATTATGTTTTGAAAGTTTTTTTTTGTTCTATTATTATGTTTTAATTTTGTTCTGATTATATTTTAATTAATTCTGGTCCTGTTTGGATTGTTGTTTTGGTAATGTTTTTGATGATGTTCTGATTATTTTTTGATGTTTTTATAACCATAACTTGAACATTTTTTTCAGATTCCCTTGAAACCAGCATTCACTCACAATACACGTTACCTTCAAATTTATGTACGTCTTTATTAAATTTAAAGATATTTTTATATAATTTGATAATTTTTCAAGTTACGTCGCCGTTCTTTAATAGAAGGCAATGCCGAATTAACCACTCAATGTATATCAGAAGAACTCTCATTAAACGGGCTTAATCATTCTTTAATTGCACGTCTGGGTACTATTGCTGAAATTAAAATTGATAATAAATGCTTAGCTTATATTATTAAGGTTTTCTTAGATATCAGCTTCTCCTGACCCAAATTATCATTTTTATTAGGCCCGACGTAAATTAATTGGTGGAGGCTTTAGTTCTGTTGAAACCTTAGTTCTCCCTCTACTTCGTGGATTTGATCCGTTTGAACTTTCATTAATCGAAATAAATCAAAATAAAGTGGAATATGTTGAAGGAGAGTTTATTGAGGCAATAATTCATAATGTTAATGGAAGGAACTTTAATTATGCGGTAATTTTTTAGGTTAAAATTCAAATGATATGAATGAATTTCCACAGAAAAAACACCAAAATTTAACTTTTTATGAAGGGTACTAAAGGATATTGATGACCACAGAATCCCATATTCAAAGGTCGACTTCTGTCCCCTATTTTTCAAATATTTATCGTCCTTTTTCTTCCAGAAACTAATTCCTGTATGCGTAGATCTCCAATTATAACAGACACTTTCCTTCCACATGAGTCTATTATAACAGGAGTTGAACGTATAAATTAATATTCCTCCCATTTTTTAAATTCAATTTAGTTAATTTGTGGGAATGGTCGTGAATTGGCTTCTTCTGGCCCTATTAATGATGGCAGAATAAAAATCCAAACAACTGAAAGTATGGGCAATGGTGCTTGTGTTTTATATGTTTACGGTAGTAATGGGAAAAATTCAGAAACAATTGTTGATATGCAACTTATTTTTACTAAGACTGGAACCTGCCCTAAAGAGGTCAGTTTTGAAGTTTTTAAGTAGAAAAATAAAAATATTTCTAATATTTTAACCAGTCATTTTACTTATCTTTTATTCTATTTTGTCTTTCTAATCCCTTAGAAATTTCATCATTTTTATCGTGTATTTAGTTTCATTTAAAATTTCGAGTTTCATTTAATGTTCATTAACGTATTCCCATAAAATAATAACTGAAGAATTATTTTTTTCAATTTATTTAACAAAATTTTAAAATTAACTAAAGTTGAAACTCGTTAAGTTGAAACTCGTTATAGCCCCACTGGGTTATACCTCACTATAGTTATACCCCCATCTATCGACCGGTCCCGATTTAAGCGTTTCCGCCAAAATTTAGTTGGATATACCCCCGATACGGTTATACCCCCACCTTTCAGCCCTAGGTGTGGGCTACAACGAGCTTCAGCTGTACTTCTCTATTCAAATTAAAATTCTTTTCAAATCATTTTTAAATTAAATATCTATAATAAAATACAATTGACTCCGGTTATAGTGTCAGTGGGTTACACATCCAGAGCGGTCTTATATCCCAGGCCGGCACTATAACCGTAGTCTAAACACAATCTAAATCTTCATAATTTATTTTCTTTTTTCTTTCCCCTCCAACTGATTCAGAAGACCTCCTCTATTATTAATCCTCTTCATTCCCTCATCATTCTCATCATCCTCAATTTGTCCATAAAACAATCCCTGTTTATTACATTTTGTCCAGTCAGTATTTAAAAGTTCAGTTCCAGTCAAAGGATTTTTCCAATATCCAAAACGAGTTAAATAATCAATCACTTCTTCACGATATTGAATTTTAAATCTATTTAATTAAATTTTATTTTAATTATTTTTAAAGTTTAAACTCTTCTGGGTCTCTTGCCATAACTATTGTTGGTTGTTTTAGTGCTTGGGTTAAGACCAAATAGGTATATCTTTCGTTTTTATCTGATAAGGATTGTCCAACTTTGACTGTAAAATCTGAAAAATTCTTTAGTGAGATCAATTATACGATAGAGCAAGTCCCTGCTGTATATAGTCAACCACCCTCTTTAGTTAACTCCCTCTAAAGTTTAACTTCCCCATAATGAACTCTTTCAGAGGTCCCAATCAGGTTTTCTATCAAGGTAACCTCAATGTGAGCATCTATCTATAGTGAACGTTTATCTCGTGTTCACTATAGAAGGAGTCGGTTGTAGTTCTTTGGAAGTTTTCTCGAATTTTTACAATAATTGAGACATCCCTTTAGAGATCGGACAAAAGTTCTTGGTTCCTGAACAGAACCAGGAATCTTTACCAAATTTCCTATTTCTAATCATTTTTATATTACTCCCTTTTACTAGTAATATATTACTCCCTGAACAACAATATAGACTTAGTATAACCCCTCAGATTATAAAAAAAGTTAAACAAACATGGACATGGTTCATTAGCCTGTCCCATTGTGATTAACATAGAGAAGGGATCTGGGCCATACTTTCTGCCAATTCCATGGGCTATTTTTATTGACCCATCACTTGCGCGGACTGAATGTCTTATAGTTGAAAATGATGCAAAATTGGGGCTATAGTCGATTAATTTAACTTTAAAAAATTTTATTGATGCATATGTTTTTTCTTAATTTACAGTGTGTTATGATACAATGGTCCTGTTCAATGCTGGGGTCATAAATCATCTAGAAAAATTTATAAATAATTCGAAAGTCTCTTTAATTGTTCTGTATGTAAAGAACTCTCTCAATAAAAATTTTCTTTTATCCCTGCTGTTAGAATCTGGCTTAATCTACTAGATCTTATGTTCCTTCCGAGCTTTTTTATTGTTTTATTTTTTTCTTGGTTACTAATTTTGCCACCATTCATCTATTTTCCAAAATAAGACCCTCATAGGATTTATTTTCTAACTTAAATTGAAGCCCTATCTCAGTTGAAGCCTTATTCAGTTAAAGGTATCTAAACCAACCGTGTACCACTTTCCCGTCATCTTTTCCACATCCAAATCATCAACCGCAACATAAAGATTTCTTTGTAATTTTTCGGCTACTTGGTCGGCATTTACTTGTTTTATCAACTTTTAATTTTATTAATTTTTGGCTCAATTTAAGGTAAATTAATCAGAAAGGGCTTGCCTTGTGTAATTTATCCAAAGTAGGAGACGATCGGCAAAGATTAAGGAAAAGTTCGAATGAACGTATAGCTGGGACACTCCGACCGGGGACGGGAACACCGCCATAATAATTAATAGAAACTACACCTAGATTTGGGAAAATAAAAATTATTTTTAAAAATTCCTACCTTTATTAAGTAAAAGTAAAATTAAATTAATTTTTAGTAAAAATGGAGTAATCATTTCCCTCATTATTGAAGAAGAGATAAGCAAATAAATAAGCTTTTTAAAAGAGTCTTTAAAAAATAAAACATTCGCAAGTATTTTTAGAGAGAATACGGTAATTGTAATACTCCAAGTGAGTTACTCTCGACTTGAGTTACTCTTTCCTTGGAATTACTTGGACCTGGAGACGGAGATCTTTCTGTGTTATATCTCTGGAGATATGATGTTTCGGTTCGATCCCCCCTAGTATTTTTTGTGAAGCCAGCTATAAATACACAAATATTTTAAATATTTTTGGATATTTAACCAAATCGATATCTAAAAATATTTATTCTTCCCTAAAACTGAGGGGATGATGTGAGGATTTTCTGGAATAAATAAACGGAATGAATATAATATTTGATTGCTTTCTTATTTTTGGTGATGAGAGAGAAAGAAAAGAAATCCCTTTATGTTGCGCGAAAAGAATAGAAGAATGGATTAAGGGATTTATATTAAATAACGACCCAAATTTACTTGAGACAGGGGTTTCTTTTAAATACATTAATTATTTATTAAATCACCTGATATGATTAAAAGTGAATGGTATTGGGAAGTAAATTTAAATCCTAAATAAAAGCTAAAATAAATTTTAATATTAAGTGGCAAAAATAATTAGCAATGAGAATTATTATTAATTCTATTTTTATAACTTTACTTTATTAATTTAAATTTTAATCACTCATTTTTCTTAACGATAGAATCCTTCTGATTTTTCTTTAAAATCATGTTTAAATTAGCTTACTTCATACTGGCATGATTAGTAAACTTGAACCTTTACTTTTCTAATACTTTAATAATTTTAATTGGAATTTGAACTTCGCATTGAAATTCAGGTTGACTCGAACCTCAACTCATACCCTAAGACTAATTTGATTATTATAATACTCTCTTATTGTTTCTTAGATATTAATTAAATTTATTAAAATAAATAAAATTAATTTAGCAGTATGGCTTAACTATTCCAAAGGCCAATATGACTGTTGGAGTTCCAATAAACATCACATTACGATCACATCCTAATTCTTTAGCTACACTACATATATATGGTAATTAAAGATCTCCCTTTAAAATAGCCAAAAAAATTTTAAAAAATTTTTAGACAGTCGTCTGGACGCATTAATTAAACGATCCGTCCCCTCCACCTCTTCAAATCATTTATGGACGTTCTCTGAATTTCTTAGCCCAGAACCTGGAGAGCATTATTATGACAATTTTATTTGGTTTTCCAACGTTGTGGAATTACATAAATTATTTTTAAAAAGAAAAGAAATATGCCAAAGAGCTGGCAAGCTAGCCCCTCAATGCCCTGTTGAGGATAACGATAAAATATTAAATGAACATCTACAACCTTTTGGAAAAACTAAAATACCAATTTCGGCCTCTAGATTTTCTACTGAATGTTTGAGAGAAATACAGGTATTTTTGGGGAATTTATTAAATAAGTTGAATCTCTTAGAAGCACAAGGGATATACCTCCAACCGATAGTCATTTCATATCAAATGTTTTCCATCAAAATCCTTCCTGATATAACTCCGGTTATAAACCGACCTATCTGTCTCCCTGGAATTCTCTTTTAAAATTTAAAACTGAAGATTCTAATCTAATTAACACATCTCTAATCTAATATTTGTTTTAGAATAAGATATAATATTTTAGTTTTAGTTAAGTTTTCGGTCATTGGGAAAACCCTTTAAATATTTAAAACATGTTTTAGTGTTTTTTGGTAACTGAGAGATCAAAAAACATTTTTAATTTATCAAAACATTTTAATATTTTAAAGGAAGAATGTGAACGTCAAAAAACCATTCGACAAAACGCTAACGGATTTTTAACTGAAAAAGGCCAAAATAATCAACAACAAAATGCCTGGCCTTTAAAAACATCTGGGAATGGTAACCAATTTATGTGGATGTTAAATAAAAAGTCTTATGTCCAAAATGTTCAAGAAACATCGAAAAATGGTGAAATGGATGATTTGAAGGCACAAATTATTTTTTAAAAATTAAAAAAATTTTTTTGAAGGCCTTAAGAAATGGTAACCAACAAACATCTAATGATAACGAAAATGTTTTGTTACGCCACTTTTTCCCTGAAGTTTGGATGTTTAATGATTTTTATATTGGTCAGAAAGGAGAATTAGAGTTAAACCTAAATACTCCACATACAGTAACCGAATGGTTGTTTATACCTAAATTTTGGACTAATGGAAGGAGAGATGTGTGTAAATTGGTGAATAAAGAATCTTTATTTGTTCAGAAAAATGGTAAGATTTTTGTGAATTAAGGAAAATTATTTTGGAATTTTTTTCTGTCTTTAAGACTGATTTTCCTGATTTTTCAATGATGTTCTGATTTATTATAACATCGAAAAAGCTGTGTTTTTGAACATAGTCCCATACAGAAAAATTTTAAATTTGATAAAAATAATTTATCTTCAATCGTTATTTTATAACTCCTAAAAGTGTTTTCTCTCCAACACCTACCGTAACCTTAAGCTTTAGATCTACCTTATCTTCTAGTTTATTTACCTTTAATAACCTTTAGTTTAAAATATGTATTTAGAAGCTTTCTGATAAAAATATTTCTATATTTAGTCTTTATGGATGTTGATGTACCTTCACATATTTATGTTAATGAAACAGTCACAGTTAAGGTAACAATGAATTTAATGAGATTTTAAAACCGTAACCTCTCATAAATTAAAAAATTTAATTAGGTAACCGTTACAGCAGAAAATTTAAACAAAAATGGAGAAAGTAAACGAATGGCAGTTTGTTTCAAAGGGCTTTCCCCTTCTGTTTGTGGAGATGTTGGAAGGGATGGGACTGCTGGGGAAATAGATTTTACTCGTATAGAATTAACAGTTGAAAAGCCAGTGCAGCAGAAACGATTTTTTGTTCGTTTTCTTCGTCCAGGACTTCACAATCTTTCTTTTGAGTTGAGAAATGAGGAAGTTTTGAAAGGCCATGGATGGCATTGTCGAGATGGGAATATACATGTAAGGAAAATTATGAGGGATTTTTCTATTTTATTTTACTGTTTAAAATCGAAATTTTATATTAGCTTTCAGAAGGCTTCCCTCCCCTCTTATACCTGTTAAAACTTCTTTTCTCTCAAACACCTACCGTAACCTTTAACTTGAGTTGAGGGTTATTTCTAAAGATGATACGATTAGAATTCTTGATCAGCTCATTCTGACATATTCCAGCTGACCCATTTTTAATTATTTTATCACACTAACAGAATCATACAAAAAATATATCCCTTTTGGGGTGAAAAGTATCCCATTTGTGGGTGAAAGTTATCTCTCCTCCTCAGTTATCCCATTTTCCCTCTCTTTATAGATCATCAATCCCCAATTTATTTTATTTATTCTTTCTGTCCTAATTTTCTCATTTCTTACATATTTTACATTATTATCCCAAGCTTTTAGTTATTCTGAATTTTGGGAGGGTTAAAATTTTAACAGAGTTAAACCAATGCCTCTAGCCTATACCCTAACTCCTATTTTTACTCTTATAAATCAAATTTTTACTTAAGATCTTCGACCGTATAGTAAAGCAAATCAGTGTTACCAATCGAGTCGATATAGAAGAACATTTTCGACAAATAGTTCTTTACCAGCGTCAAAGCTTGCCTTCAAGAACTGTTACACTTGAACAAGTTCTAGGAGAGAAACAAAGTAAAAGTGAAAGTACAACTGTTGGGCATTCTTCACAAAATTATTTAACTTTGCGTTCGTCACAAGATGTTATTAGTTATAGCCAACAACAACCTTTAAAGGAGGAGGAAAGTGAAGGGGAAGAAGATGATACAACTATTATAGATACGGAACAAGTAAAAAGGCAGTTGATTACTCAGGTGAAATTTGAAATAAAATAGGATTATTGGGTCAGGTACTTGGCTAGATTAGGACTGAAAGATTTTTTAAGGTTTCAATCCAAACCAAAGAAAAAATTATCAACCAGTTGATTAGGAACAATTTTAATACTAATAGTTCTACTTCAAATGTTTATACTTCAAACTAAATATTAGTCGTTGGCTACGGTAGATTCTCTCACTTCCTCTCAACAGAATTTATTCCTCTCTTTCTACTACTTGGGAAACTTAGACCCGTAGGTTTCTGAAATAATTTCTGGAACCTCAATGTGGTTATTTCCCTCATTCATCCCATAACCTAGACCAAGTACTTAACTCCGAATTTATCTACTCAACTTATCAATCCATTTAAAATTTCAGATTCAAATAAATCCTGGAGGTCTCAGAGTTTATAGCATTGGAGTAGAATTCTCAAAATTTGTTGCCTCCTTTCCTCCAGCACTTTCAACCGAATTAATAGCTGCATCTTCACCTCTTTCACCTCAATCTGACCAATATTTGCAACGTTTGCGTAATCGTTCTCCTGTAAATTTATTGTCACCCTCTATTGCTGAAAATTTACAAACTCGACGAAAACGTTCAAAAGGCAAAAAAGGAAGGAAACATAAAGAAATACCTATAAGAAAAATGCCTAGATTGGGTTTAATTAAAGGAATAGATTTGGAAAATGGGAAGGAGAATGAGCGACCTCTTCAAGGTGAGGTTTTTTGAATATTTAAAATAAATTTGTTTTTCCTATTTCCCCTAATTTTTTATAAGATTGACACCAAACATTGTACTAACGGATTTATGGTATCCCTCAATATAAAACAGATATAAGGCTATATTAATTATAAAGCCACATACTAGCCATTTACTTGAGTGGCACTATAACCGAATAATCTTTATCTTTTTGTTATTTATTTATTTTAGCAAACTTTGTAAAATAGAGGTAAAAATTGAATGTTTGTATAAAATTCGAAATCGTGTTAGAAAGGTATATCTGTCAATAACTGAGTTAATTTATCAAATCTTGTACTTGACCCACTCCCAAAAAATAATAATACATTTACACATGGTATGGCTTTAACGAGTTTATTTAATAATTTAAGGTTATTCTCTACCTAATTTACTAAAAGAATTAGCCCAAGCCAGTTATGAATTTAAATCTTTACGTGCATTACTGGCTGGTATTGAAAGTTCCACTCGAATAGAAAGAGAATGGTTGGAACAACGAGAACGTAGATTGGGCAATTTATTATCAGAATTGCTTACTTTTTCTGATTGCCATGGAAAGAAGTTATGTGCTTTTGGTGAATTTGGAAAGCCTAATAAGCCAGAAGAGCGTAGTTTGGTTGGTTTTCAAAATTTATGTTGTTTTCCCTCCTTGTTTTATCCCAGAAAGACTCCCGGATCTAGAGTAATTTTATATGCAGTGAATTTTGGGGATCTTCCAGTTTGACTCATTGTAAACCTCGTAGTAACTTGATTGTAAACTTTCTCATATAAATGGAGTAGAGGGAAAGTAACCACACATTAAAATAAATTTCAAAAGTTCCTTAACCCTGAAACTACAGTATCCTTCCTAATAATGATTTTGGTTCCGGTTTCATCGCCATCCAAAGAGAATGACCGGAAGCTTGTTGTATAATTAATTTGACTTTATATCCGGTGAAACCCCGGTAACTTTTGGGAATCTTCCTTTTGGACATAAAGATGGGTGACAATCTGTCATTAAAAATGAGAATTAATTTAATAAAATTTAATTCCTTAAAATAATAATTAAGGTCCTAACATCATTAGCTACTTCATTACTTTGTGAACAACGAACACCAGACGAATATGTAAAATTAATATAAAATTTAAATTTAAAAAATAATTATTAGATATGTGCTCCAATTCAGTATCTAGCTCAATCCGTTATGAAAATTTTAAATGAAGATGAAGAAAAAGATCAAATAATAGCAGGGCTAGATGCTTTTGCTCATTTTGTAATTAAATTTAAATTTTATATATCAATAAAAATGGGATTTATAAAAACAACGGTTATAACACTACCAATTCCCTTGGGTGACTCCTTGTAATTATGGTATACCTTTGGTCTTACTTTGATTTTTCCTTGATCCAGAGTAAGGATCAGGGCATTTCTATGAATTCCTTAATTTTTTTCTTGACCAATATTTCTATTTGTGGACAAGAACTTTTCTGGTTCAACGGTGTAAAAGAAAGTTAAGGAGCAGGATCAAAGGATTTTCAGAATTTTGAGTTTATTGCCAACCTTGTAGCACAGTCCCGATGATTTTAAAACCCGTTTTCCCAATCAGTTCAATTTTTAAATTTTAAACGAATTTATAAGTTTAATAATAAATAAATATTTTAGAACGACAAAAAAAGCAAATGGTTATTTTTACAAGCATTAATAGTCCAAGTTGTTTTGGACTGTTCTGCTTATGCATGTGCTGCAGTAAGTTGATTTTAAATAAAGGAAAATTAATATAATAAAATAAATATTTAAAAGACTTTTATTAATTAATTAATATATAATAAATGGAAAAAAGAAAAAAATAGCCATTAATGAATGATCAGTCTTCTTTGGCCAAGGAAGCATGGATGAAGTTGCACAGCTCTTTTTACCGTTCTGTTGATTTGAGTGAAGACTACGATGTGAGGGTAATTGCGGCATTTGCGTATATGTCTACACCGGCGATTAGGTGAATACTTTCTTATTTAAAAAAATTTGGAAAAAATTTAAAAATGAGAGATGGCATCGAGTAGAGGGTCTATATACCACCAGAATAGACAGACTTTGTGGTATTACCTACCTTATCCACCTTTTGAGTGTGACTGTAATAGGAAACCATTGTGCTCCAAAACTTATCTTTCTTATCTTTTTAGCTTAATTTGGAAAGCTCGGAGTTTTGAGGATTTCTTAGCTGATAAGAAGTTAATGAGATATTTCAGGACAAGAAAGTAACCGGATTAACCTAGACATTTTACTAATTTTTGAGAAGGAATAAGATAGAGTGGGGACGTGTTAGTGTCCGTTTAGTTGATAAGAAACCCTTTCCTCACTTAAAAAAATTTTTTAGAAGTGAGATGAGAGCAAAGCTCGCCAGCAGAACAGTGAACGACAACCACGTACCATATTGGAGTGTCAAAGAGGATTCTGCCAAAAAATCAGTCAAAATACAAAATTTATTGGAAAAAAGCTTACAAAGAGTGACTAAATAAATCATCTTTTAAATTAAAAAAATATTTTTTAGAGTTCTATTGTTCTATTAAACGCCTTAGCTTTACTAGCATACACGCAAAACCAAAGCATTTATAAATTCTGGAGGAACGAATTTAATTTGGAGGCTTTGAGTAATTGGTTGATTGAACAGCAAGATAGTAATAGACAATACGAGAATGCTTTGGTGAATTTTTAGAAAATTTTAAAATTCCCAAAAATTCAAAAAATTAATTAGGACACTTTCTTCGCTACTCGCGCATTACATCAATTTGCTGTAGTTAATGCACAACGACAAATGCGTCAGGCTTTGACTGGAACTATTAATGTAATTATAATTTATTATGGAAATTTTTTAAAGAAAAGGAAGTTTTTAAAAATTAGTGAATAAAATAAAGTTTATCCCCGTTATAACCTCACCCAAAGGGAATGACAGACAAGTGGGGTATGACCTTTTGTTATACCAGACTTGTGTTTATACCAGACTTGGTTTTGTTGGAATTCAATGTGAATGACTGATTTGCTGGGTGAAGATTGTAACTTACTATGGGCTTATAACGAGAGTCCTCCGTAAATTTAAAAAATTGTAGAGAAGACAGATAGATGGTTTTTTTAATTTTGGTAAAGTGAGTTCGTAATGTTATAAATATTGGGTTATACTCTCGCGTAGCTATATCCTTGTGGTTTTATAACGGGAGTCAAGTGTATTTTTTTAAACTTTTTTTCCAGGCTAATTTCACTGTTTATTCGCCATCTTCATTACCTAACAACAGCAGATTATTTAAAGATCAAGATTTGCCTTTTGGAATGTTTGTAGAACCCACAGTCCGCCAAATGGAGCTTAAATCTCGAGGGGATTCACAGCTCCTGTTAGGCGTTAAAGTTCAAATAGAAAAGAGAAGACGCTCTCGACGAGACCCAAATGATGTTGAACCGATAGTTTTAAGTTTAGAACAGAAAAGAATACAACATGGATTTATTAACCAAACAGTTACTATACGGTAGATTAATAATAGCTTTAAAAAATAAATTTTTTAAAGTTGTAATTCACATTTACTTAATTCTATACAAATTGAACATGGAATATTTACTGGATTTAGTTCTTTTGCACATTTTGTGCATATTCTGGTTTGTTTTAAAAATATTCTAACTTAATCTGAGACATTTTTGTTATGTTTTTGTCATCTTCTTGTCTCTTAACTGTTTATATGGAATCATTCTCGATATAACGAACTAGAGGTGACCATGGAAAAGTTTGTTATATCGAGAGTTTATTATATCGAGAGTTTGTCTCAGAGAGTTTGTCCCCATTTTCCCTTCATCGAGGTACCAAAGAAGATATATTTCTTTCTTATATATTTCTTATATAGCGCTTATAATGGGAGGGAGTCGCTTAGTTTTTTTCTCGTTATTTTTTCTGATTTGTGATTTCTTTATTTTTCGTTTTATTTTTCTGTCCTCAAAAAATAAAAATATTCTTATAGAAAGGCTCGGCTAAATTTCAAGTAGAACCTCGCATTAGTGCTACAGCTGTTCACTTTGTTTTGACTAATTTAATTAAAGAAGTTGATGTTGTTTATACTGGTAAATTAATTTTTAAAATTATTTTTTATTTGAACCAAAACCAGAAGAATCCGGTGTATAATGCCATACTAAGGGAAGCATTATATCCGTATTATTTACGGGGGAAAGACCGGTCATCTCGTGCTTATGGCCCTATATCCCTGTTACAATAACCGGATTCAACCTTAATTTTTTTAATTTTAAAAATTTTATTTCTACAATATTTTTCTCTTAAAGTTGCTCTAATCGAACCAAATGGAGGCTATTTACCAGAAAATCTTGCACCAATCTCAATCAGTGCAATGCACCATCGTATGGAAATTTCTAGATTTTTAACAAAATTTTCTTTCAATTCCCTTTAGATTTACCACTCGCCCAACTAATCGTTTTGCCCCAAGATTTTGATTTTCTCGAAGATATTTCAAACGTTGAATTAACATCGAGAGGACGACGTTCAGTTTTGACAGATTCTGAGAAGGAAGTACTTCCCCCAGCAATATTCCCTGTTGCAACATCTTTTCTAAGCCCATTGGAAACGACTAAAAAGGAGGAAGGAATTGATAGTTTAACAGTAAATTTAATTAATAAATTAATGAAATATTTAATCAAAGCAAGTCAAAGTCATACTAGTAATCTTTAATTTTTATTTTCTAAAAATTGAAATCTCAAAGTGAGTTTTGGCACTTTTCCGAATTTTCTGACTTGAATTAAATAATTAAATTTATTTAATTATTTAATTATGCCATTTTTACTTTAAAAATTAAATAATTTTAAGTCAACAACAAAATCAACTCACTCTCATCAATTTTTAAATTTGATAACTGAAAAGACTGATAAGCCACAATCTGAGGTGATTTAATATTTTATCTAAATAAAACAAATTTTTCTTAATTAAATATATTTTTTTTATGTTTGACATTCTAATCCCTATATTTCAAATTTATTTAATTTTGATAAGCCCCTAATATCACACTTGAAAATTATTATTTAAAATTTATTTTGAGACCCTCTGTCTTTTTCTTAATTAATTAAAGGCCTATACATTATCTCAAATTCTCTTTAGATCGTTGAAACTGTTTGCCTACAGAACGGTGCTTGCACCTGCGCAGAGCTAAGCTGTACAGTTAAATGTTCCTCCTGTGCCAGACTCACTTTTAGTGAACTCTGTGATAATATCAACTCTCCTGAAGGACGTAAATTTGGTGGGTTTATTTTTTAATTTATTTTGGGAGGTCATTCTTAAATTTTTAATTATGAGTTTAAATATTTTTAATTTATTTTATTTAAATATTAATTTTTAATCTTTTTAATTTATTATGTGAGGTCATTCTTAATTTTTTTATTTTTATTCTTATTTTAATAGAACAATTAAATTAAGAATTTAAATTTGCCATTCTTTTTATTTTAAGTCAATAATCTTATTTATTAATTCTTCGGGATAATTTCTCTTATTATCGAGGGCTTTCGAACGATATAAGATTTATTCAGATCGAATCATAATTTAAAAGTTATCATCCTCAAGCATGGCTGGCGCTCTAGTTATACTTGAGTGCCAGCTATTATTGGCACTCAAGTATAACGTATTATTCTCAAAGTATCATAATTCTTCAGACTCTCCCTTTATTTTTTATCAAATTTTAAATTTATTTTATGAGGTCATTGCCCTTAATCTAAAGGCATTTATTAATTTAAAAAATAAAAAACTTTTCCATAATTTTAAAAATATTTTTTTCTTTTTTATTCTTTAAACATTTTCGTTAAAATTAATTAAATTAATGAATCATTTGACTAAAAAAATATTTATTTTATTTGCAATAAAATCATCACCAATAATAAATCTTTTCTCTCCCTTATTTAAATTATTAATTTATTAATCTTGTGACTGTTTAATATTTTGTTGTTAATAAATATTTTTTAACAATTAATTTTTATTTAAGCATTTAACCTTTTCCTCTTTCATCTAAAAATAAAAATTTCAAAAAAAAATTATTTTTTTGAAATTTTTATTATTTTCATCAATTAATTTTTATTTTAAGCATTTTTCCTTTCTTTTTACAAAATTCGAAATTAAAATTTAACGTAAAATAATTCTTTTTCAAAAATTTTTTCTTCCTTAATAAATCTGTAAATAAACAATATGTGCTTTTAACACGCTTCACATTCTAATAAGACTTTGACTTTTGCTTTTTCTCAATAAAAAATTATTTTTTATTTTTTTTCTTGTTAAATATTTCCTTCCTGATTTTACTTTCTTAATTTTAAAAATTTTTTTCAATTTTTTCTTTTAATTTTTATTTTTTTGTTTTCTCTTTATTAAAGCGTTTTTAACATTTTTTAAGTTTCAATTCCAAATTTTTTAATTTTTGACAAATTTGTTTGTAAAAAAGAGAGAAGAAAGAAAAAAAGCTTTAAAAGAAATAAAAATGCTTTAAAAACATTTTTCATAAAATAATAGATTTTTTTCAAAAAAATATTTAAAAGGTCAAAATGATAAACAAAAAATCACATAAAAAATTAAAAAAATTTTTTTAATTTTGCGGATTAAGTTGAGTGATTAGAAAAAAAAATTTTTTTGATTATATTTAGTGATTTGATTTTAAGACTTTTAGTATAACTAGTATTATCAGTTTAGGCTATTCCGTCAGTCTAGATTCACTGAGGAGCATGAAAAAAAAATTTTTCGGGAATTTTTGGGCTCAAAACCTCAGTCCTTGACTTTTATTTTATTTTCTATTAAATAAGTATTTAATTCATATGCTTTTAATATTATTTAAAACCAGTCATTATTTTACCTCTATATTAAACGTCTAAATGTCTGAAATTTAACAATAAAACGCCTAATTGTCTGAATTATCAATTTTTAATCTTTCATCTTTCTTAATTAATTTATTAATTTCTTTTTAATTAATTTATTATCAGTCTATTAATTATTCTTTTTAATTTTTTAAATTTTTTCTAATTTTTTGTCCGCAATTTGTCATTTTTTACTCATCTGTGTTGCACTTGTCTTTCCTCTTTTTTAAAAAATTTAAAAAAAGTCATACGATCATTCAGACAAATAAATATATATTTATTAAATTTATTTGTACTTTATAAACACAAACAAATAATTTATTTTAAAAAAGTCTCGAAAAATAGATTTTTTTTGGAAAAGGGCGGCTGTCGCTAGAAATTATTTGAAAAAAAATATATTTTTTGTTAAAATAAATATTTTGTTTGTTGTTTGCTCTTTTTATTATTTTTTAATCGAAAAAGATTAAATATATTAAATAATCAGATGAGTATTTTTAATAATAAAATAAATAAAATAAATAAATTATTTATTTTATTTTATTTATTTTGAGGATTAATAAATTTAAAAATAAATTCAAATAAAAATAGTAAAAAATATTAATGGAAAATGATAGTAGAAACAATAATAATTTAATAAAATATTTATAACCATAATCAGGGCTCCATAATAGAAAACGAGATTAAAACTAGGTCCCCATATTTTAAATCCACATACCGTCTCTATTAATTACCCTCCCTCAAATAATTACCCCCTCGCTATTAATTACCCCCCCCCCCCCTCCCTCCAGCGAAAAGGTTGAAACAATAATTACCCCTCACAATTAGGGGTAATTACCCTATCTAAAATAAATTCAAATAATTACCCCCTCCCTATGAATTACCCCCTCCAGCGAGAGCTTGAAAAAATAATTACCCATGGTAAATATTTGGCAAAATACGTTACCAAAGATCGAGATTAAAAATTAAACTTTTCCATAACCTTTGGAATTAATTTTTTAATGATCAATCTTGTTGTTTAGAAAAAAGATAAGGCCTTCAAAAATAATTTAAATATTTAAATAATTAATTTAAAAAAATATTTCATCATCTATTAATAATTTAAAGCAAATATTTAATTTTTAATAATTTATTTAATTTTTATTTATTTTCTTTTTTTCTTTTTTATTTTTCTATTTAAATGTGTTTTGAAAATATCAAAAATTTAACTTTAATATTAAAACACATTTATTCTTTTTAATATTTTAATATTTTTAGAAACATATGACTAGTTTTTAGTTAAAAATCAGTAAAAAAAGTGAGTAACTTATTCTCAATATTTTTCTTTAAAATTTTTTTTATTTTTTCCTTTTAAAGGACAATTTTTATTTTATCTCAAATTTTAATCATACTTGTTCGTATCATTTCAATAGACTATTATTAAAATTGAAAAAACGAAAAAAAAAAATTTTTTTTGAAAATAATTAAAAATAAAATAAATTTATATATTTATTCTTTGACAAATTAAAAATTCTTTTAAATAAATTATAATTTATTGGATAATTAAATTTAGCAGCTTGAAAGTTGCCTTAATTAAAAATTAAATATGGGATGAGCAAAAATTTTAAAAATTAAAAAAAAATAAAAATAGAGGGAAGAGAGATGGCATGATTTTTGGGTTGTTGTTGGGTACAAAAATAGAAAAATGCTAAAAAATGATTAAAAAATAGAAAAGTCTATTTAGTTTAAAATTTTAAAAGTTCTTTCGACGTTTGATCCTAGGGCCTGCTCAGTCGTCTTTTTCCTTTGGCCATGGGTCCTTCAATTTTTTTGATGGGGCCGGAATTCGGATAGAGCCCTCCAGAATCAATACTGATCGAATTTTGAAGAGTTTTGAAGAGTAGAGGGAAGAAGAATTTTTTGGAAGATTTTCGGAAGATTTTAGGGTGTTTGCTAGTCTAAAAATAAATTAATTAAATTTATTTTTATTTTAAAAGGATTTTACCTTTAAAATTAAATACCAACTATTTTGCTGTTATTTAATAGGCATTGAGTGTTTTTTGTTGAGAAATGAACAAAAAATTTCATTTTTTAGCCTTGTTGTACAGCTAAGGTTGATTAGAAGAGTAGTAGGGTGAAAGAAGAATTTTTAAAAAATTTTTGAAAAATTTTTTAAAATTTTCAGAATTTTTTGAAAATTTCCAATGGCAAGGAAGTTGAAGAAAAAAATTTTAATTGACCGGTTTTTGCATCGTTGTTTTTTGTACTCTCGCAATTTTCCAAAAATTATTTTTTGTTGTTGAGCATTTGCGAGAATGCAAAATTTTTATTTTTGTGTGGTGGTAATTCTAGTTGAGGAAAATATTTTTTATTTACATAAGAAATAAGAGATCATTTAAAGTTGGTGGTAAATAAGAATTCCGTTTTTTGTTGGAATTACATCTGAAAAAAATTTTTAAATTTTATTTAAATAAATTAGTCAAAATAAATTTAAATAAATGAAAATATTAATTTGAGAATTGGGAAGATTATTTTTAAAATTTTAAAAATTTTTTATTATTAATAAGCCTATGGGCATTGGCTTTCAACCCCTAAAGCATTTAGAAAATTAGAAAATTTTCAAAAAAATTTTTTTGAATATTTTCCAGGGGATATTTAAAATATTTTTAATTAATTTGATGGGTTTTGGCAAAGTTTTTGGGGGATTTAATTCAAAATAAAAAAAAATATTATTTATTTGCCCAATATTTAAATTTTAAATTATTAATTGAAAAAATTCTCTCTAAAAATTTAATTTATTTAAATTAATAAAAAGAGAATTTATTTGGAAAGAATTTTCCAAATAAATCCCAAAAATTTATTTAGAAAAAAAATAAATATTTTATTTTAAAAAAAAGAGAAAATAAAAATATATAAAATTAAATAAAAATTATTAAATTGTGTAAATGTGTATGTTCTTCTCCCCTTTGGAAGGTGCCTTTTATTTGGCCAAAAAATGGGCGGTCGGTTGTCACGAATTCAATCGAGAGTAGAGATAAGAGAAAACAAGGGAGAGAAAAATTTAAAAAAAAATTTTATATTTATTATTTTAATGACGCAAAACTAGCAATAAACCTCTGTGAGTAATTTAAAGCCACGTTTCGTTTACCTCGTGTTTTGTAGAAATTTCGAGAGAAATTTTGAAAATTTTGAAATTTTTTTATTTTTATTTTTATATTTCTATTTTTGGATTTTAATTTTATTATTTTTTTGGTTGATTTTAATTATTTTTGGAAATTTTTTGAAAATTTTTATTAAATAATTATTTTTTAATAATTCCAATAATTTTTAATTAATTTTTAATGATACCATGAAAATCATAAAAATATTTCACAAATCTCTTTAAATCTTTCCAATCACATAATTGAGGTCTTATTTCTCCAGATTTATCTCAGTCTCAGTATTTTTTCTTTATCATCAATCCGCTCTCAAACAATTAGAGAGGGTAATTAGTTCATCGAGATGTTGAAAAAATAATTACACAGGGTAGATATTTAAGCATATACGGTATTTTAAAAAATAATACAAATTGTTAAGACAAAAATGGGCCTCGTTTCGTTTGGAAAATACATTAAAATTTTTTAAGATATTTTTAACATATCTCTCATATACACTTTTTTATTAAATTTAATAATTAAAATATTTTTTATTAAATTAATTAATTAATTTAAATATTTTTATTAAGAAAATTAGAATTTTTTAAAGGATTTTTTGAATATTTTATGAGGGATTTCTTGGGGCTATTTAAAAATATTTTCATTTAATATTGACGATTTCTGGAAATTCTTGGGTTGTTTTATTTCAAAGTTAAAAAAAATATTTTTATTAAATATATTTTTGATTTTTAAATATTTTACTCTCCCTATCTCTGTTATTCCAAGACTTGCAAAAATAAGCGAAATTTTTTAATTTTTTTATTTCTTACCTTTAAATTATTTTTCAAAATTTTTCTTAAATATTTTTTACAAATATTAATATAGTTGTTCAATATTTTTTATTTTTATCAATATTAAATGATTTTTAATATTGATAATTATTTTTTTATCATTATTTTTTTATCGTTTATTTTTTACCCACAGCTAATGAAACTCGGATTTGCATAAACCACAAAAATATTTTATTTTTTTTATTTTTTTTATTTTCTTAAAATAGAAATATTCAATACCTATTTTACATAATATAAAAAATTTTATTTTACCTGCAAAAATATTTTTTTTTAATTTTTTTTAATTCAATTTTTGAAGGAATTAAATATTTTATTTATTTTTTGGTTTATTTGTTCAGTGCCTTTCTCTCTTTTTTCTTTTAATTCTTTCAATCATTTTCAAATATTTTTATGCAGTAAGGCCACAGCAGTAGAAGCTTATAAAAAATATTTTTTTTGACAATCGTTGGAAATTTCAAAAAAATTTTTTTATTTTTATTAAAAATTTTATTTTGCAGGCCCACACAAGTCGTTCTTTCCAAAATTTTAATAAATTCAAAAATATATTAAAAAATTATTTTTTTATGTCATAAAGTCTTAATTTAATGTGTTTTAATGTTTTTAGCTCGTTTCCACTCCATAATGATCCTCTCATATATTACAGTATTCACTAAAATCTATCTATCTTATCCAATCGCTTTGTATCTTGGGTGTTTAAACTTATTCTTGTATATTAACTAGAGTAAGTTGAGTACCTAGTATTAGGAAAAAACCGAACTCGAGTATCACCGAGCTGCAAAACACCGAGTTCGAACTCGAGCTTAGCATCAAAAAAACCGAGCGAACGAGTTCGTTCGGGCTCGACTTACTCTAATATTAACTCCCTTTATCCACTTTTTTTATTTATTATTGTCTCCATTCACCCGGATCAGAGAACCATTATTCCAAATGCTCTTAAGGACAAGATAAGCTAAATTCTTCAACTCTTTTTTGATAAAACATCTTTCACAATTTAACATAATAATTCTACTAACATTCTTTAGTTTATTTTTTATTATTACGCATTTTTGTTTTGACTCATTTCTAAATTTATGCATAACACAAATAATTGTAGTTTTTGTATTTTTGTATTTTTAACGTTACACGACTTAATATTTTAAAACTATTTTTATCTTTTCGAGACTAAATTTTTATTATTATTTTTATTCAAATTCTTTCTTTTTTATTATTTACAACATTTTTGACATTCTAAACTAAACAATGTTTGTTATTTAATAAAATTAGTCATTAAACGTGACTATGTTCCACTTCACTTTTTTTGGCTAAAAGGGACTTTGTATTCATAATTTCATTTTTTTAAATGATATTAAAGCCTTTAAATGAAATTTGTCATTTTTTAGAGTTTTTGATATTTTAAATTTTTCAAAATTTTTTAAGATTTGACATTTAAGTAAAAAAACTAAAAAATAAAAGTGGAATAGAAAAAAGGTCAAGAAAGTGATAAAGTCAACTCTCGATAGAACGAATTGGACCGAGGAAAAGCTTCGTTAAACCAAGAGAGAGGAGGATTTTATGGAGAAATCCTAGCAAGGAACCAAAGAAAGAGAGGTTCTAAGAGAGGTTCACTTCGAGAGGTTCGTTAAATCGAGGGGTCACTATATCGGGAGTTGACAGTATTTACATCTCATTTTTTAAATGTCTTAAATTAAATCTCGTAAAGGAGATTATGTTAGGATTTTTCATTAATAATTTTTCTTCTTTCTCTGACTCGAAAAATAGAAATTTTGGAATAAATCTAGTTTTTTACTTCTCTTGAGAATATCCGTAAAATTTTGACGAAAAGTGAATTAAATCTTTTGGCTCACTTTTGGAATCGTAAAAAATTTTTTATTAGTTAATTTTATCCATTTTCCAGCAACGCATTCTTTAATATTTAATTTTAAAAATCAAAGATTATTATGCAGCATAAGGAACCAAAAATTTAAAATTATTCTAAAAAAATATCATAAAACAATTTAATTATATACTAAAAAAAGAATATTTTATTATTTTAAATATTAACGAATTACGTCGTTTATTTTTATTTTTTATTTTATTGAGAGATTAAAGATTTCTCTTAATAAAATCCAAATCCTTCTCTACAAAAATAGATTCTCAATTTTCATAATAATTTTGTTAAGAGAGATTGGGAAAGGAAGAGAAATTTATCAGATTTTCTTTTTTTTATTATTTAGTTAAATAAAGATTTTTAATCATTAAAATTGGGGAAAAAATCATTGTGATAGGTAAAATTTTTATTTGGATAAAAACCATTATTTTATGTTAAATCTTCACAAAAACCATTCAAGTTCATGCTTTTAAGTTTATCTTTCCAATATTTTATATATAACAATAAATCTCTTACGATAATAAAAAATTTTTGTTTTTAAACCATTTTATACAAAATAAACATTTAAATAAAATTTACATAATAATAAAGTAAAATTATAAAAACAAATTAATACTAAAACCTATACAAGTGTAAATAAATAAATAAAATAATATTTGGGATCATGGACAAGTGGAGGGTGGTTGAGTGTATTTTTAGGGGAATTGAGAAGAAAAAAGATAGAAATATAGAGAAAGAATTTTATTTTTTAAATTGAATGTTTCTTTCGACGTTTGATCCTAGGGCTTGCTCATCCGTCTTAATCCATTGGCCATGGGTCCGACAATTTTTATGGCGGGGCCGGAAGTCTGGTAGAGTCTTCCAGAATCAATACTGATCGAATTTATTTGTTTTATTAGAATTTCAAAATTTTTAGGGGTTTTTGGAGTAGTAGGTTGTTAATAGGGTAGATTAAGTGTAAAATATTTTGAAGTTATTGAAAATTGGAAAAATTGAAGATTTAGGTGGGAGGTGGTCAAATATTGAAGAACATCGACCTTAAAAGGTTGAGGAATTTAATTTTTAAAAATTAGATTTAAAAATCGAAAATATTATTTTTTAAATAAAAATAAAATTCTCACTCATTTCTCACCTTTTAAATTTTTTCTTGGTCCTAATTCTTTAATTAATTTCTATTTTTGATCAACAGTTTTGTTGCAACTGCATGCATTATTCCCATCCTGGGGAATTAGAAATAAATAATTTTTAATGAGCAAAATAACTGTAGTTTGAAAAAATATTATTTACAAGAGCAACAAATTGCTCTTTTTAGTGCTACATCTAAAAATTTTTAGGGTAAAAAAAATTTCAAAAAAAAATTTTTTCAAGAATATTTTATTACTCCTCTTCTAATTTATTTAAAAAAAATAAAAAATTTTTATTTTAAAAAAATTATAAAATTAAAAAATTTAATATAAACTTCAGTTATATTCACCGCCCTTTTATTTGGCTCATTTTGAGGGCAAAATTCCAACCATGGGCGTGTAAACAAAAAAAAGCCAACTCACCCGGCTATAATAAAAATTTTTATAAAATAATTTGCATTTCTCTTTTTCTCTTTTTTTACTCTTTTTTTCAATCTTTTTTTACTTTTCACATTATCACAAGTTTCTAAAGTTCATAAAAATTTTAAAAAATTTTTTTATTCAAATCTTTTTGTTTGTCAATTTTAAAACAACCACATGGCTTGTCCGTTTAAAAATTTTATTTTATTTGAATTTTTCTTTAAGAATTTGTTGGGTTTATATTTTTATTTTTGTGTTGTTCACCATCTTATTTTATACCTATGTATATTTTTGTATATTTTTTCATTCACATGGTACTTTTTTTATTAAAATTGAACATTTTTATTTAGAAAATTTATGTGTTATAGTCATATATTTATTATTTCTTCCTCAATAAATAAAAGGAATGATCATAAGAATTTTTATTTGAAAAATTCACGTCCTTGTTATGATAATTTTTGACAATATTTTTAAAATATTTTAAAATATTTTACTATTATTCGGTGTATTTTATTAAAATACAAATTTTAACTACTCCAAGGGAGAGACTTAGGCTCTATCAGCTGAAACATTTTTTTTAATTAAAAATTCGGCAAAATAGGGAATAATTAAAAGGCTAACACAGCAGAATCTTGCATTAAACTCTCGTTATAGCGAACCCGAAGGGACCGAAGAAAAAGGTCCTTAAACTTAGAGTTTTGTTAAAACGAAGGTTCATTTTAAAGAGAAATCTTGGTCAGGACCCATAGAAAAAGTTCATTATACCGAGAGGTCACAATATAGAGAGTTGACCGTATTACTTGATTAATTAATATACTCAACTCGATTCACAAAATTGCCTCACAATCATATTCATCTTACTCAGTAAAAAAGTTTTCCGCCAAAAATCATCTCACAAAACTTTTGCGGATTTAATTTGCGGACATTGTCCTCATAACAACAAGTACTCAATAATTATTTTTAAAAATATGCAAATCCTCAACTTGTATTTTTTTATTTAAATTTTTCTAGATGTACTTTACTTTATTAATCTATTTTCTGATAAAATTGTCTGGAATATATTTGGAATTTATTTAAAAATATTTTGTTGATTCATTGTCTAGTAAAAACCATAAAAAGTTTTTTTTATCATAAGACTTCTCCTCCCTCTCTTTATTTGTAAAAATAAATTTAAAAATGGACTAATGGAAAGAATTTTTTAAAATTAAAGCTGGAAAAATATTTAAAATTTTATTTATGTGATATAGTGCAAAAGTTTTGCTGAAACTCGTGGGGAGGGGTTGGACTGGAAAATTAGTAAATATTTGACTGTCATCTGTTAAATTTTACGTGTCATTTTTTTAATTATTTACACTATTTCCGGTTAAAAAGTTCCGATGTACTTTTTTTTAATTTTTCAAATTTTAGAGAATTAGTTAAAATACAAATAAAGTATTGTTAGTTTTTATTTATAGTCCTTTGAGGAGAACAGCCATTAAGTATTTGCGAAAATTTTTTAACAGTCAACTCTCGATATAATGAACCTGAAGGGACCCGAAAAAGTTCTTTAAAGAGTCATTTTAGGGATTTCAGTGGGCAGAACTTCTTTATTTCGAGAATTTCATTAAATAGAGAGGTCATTATATGGAGAGTTCATTAAATAGAGGGTCGAGATTTCATTAAATGGAGGGTCATTATAAGGAGAGTTCATTAAATAGAGAGGTCACTATATCGAGAGTTGACTTATTTTTATTTTATTAGTATCTGCTTCCGACTTAAGCTAAATCCCTGATATTATATGGCCTTGAGGGAAATGCCATTGGGTTTTGGAAGATTTTTATATTTTTCTCAATTCTTTTTCTGTTTTCCTTATCTACTGGATTGAAATTGAAATTTTATCTTAAAATAATTAAACATTTAATTAATTTCCCCCTTTTTCAGCTTTATTCTTCCGAATCTCTCCCAAAAATATTGTCACCGTCCAAATCGGTGATAGTTCTACTGAATATACAGTTTTAAAAAATGTACGGATTATGGAATGGAAAAGTAATGAAATTGAACAGCCTGGTATTTTTGAAAATGAAATTAAAAAAAAATATTTTTCAGAGCACATAACAATTTGGATTAGAAGTTGTAATTTAAACTGTTTACGAATGGTTAATGAAAGAAGAGAAGGAGAATTGCCTCGATTTTTGCTTATTGGCGATCCGAGGGGTTTATTTGATGAAAGCGATGCGGTAGAAACAAGGACAAATTATGCAAATGTTGAGAGACTTGAAGGAGTTAGATCAACTAAAATGCTTCTTCAGACGCATTATTTAATGGTAGGGGGAGGATATTAATCAACTCCCTCTTTGGTAGACTCTCTCCATGTGAAACTCTACATATTCTTATTGAACAGTTTTAATTGTCCCAGCAAATATTTCTCTCCCAGAAGATATGAACCCCCTCAATAAAGAACTCGTCCCCTATAGAGGGAGTTGATATTATTAATTTTTGGGTGATAAAGATAGAAAGGAATCCCAACATGAATTTCTTTCTCAAAATATAATAAACCTCCTTATATAATGAACCCCTCTTTTTATAATAAACTCTTAGTCTCCCCTAAAGAGGAAGTTGATATTATTAATTTTGGGTCATAAAGATCGAAAGGATATGACACTTTTTTATATTTTGCTTTTATAATGGGCAATAACAATTTAACTTATAAAGTGCAACAATTTAGATGGATCACCCCCTTTTATTTTTCTTAGATAATCATTAAAAATCGGGCACACTTCAAATTGTCCTTTTCCCCTTAAAATCTGTCCTTTTCTACATTAAAATATTTAAAATAAAAAATTTGCACTTTATAGAGAGACGACGACCGCCTATTGAAAAGTACAGATTGTTACGAATTATTTGGAAAAGTAGAGGATGAAAGTTGTATTTAAGAAAAAGAAATGTAGCTCAATAAAAATACATAATATTAAATTAAATCAAAAAATATTTTCATTTTACCAAAGAATTTTAATTAATTAATAATTTTTTTAAAAATTTGTATACATAAATACACGTCTTAATAAGTGTCAATTATTTTATTTATCAATTTTTTGAAGAATTTTAATATTCAAATTTATTTATTAAAATTATTTCCAGCAGAAAAAATTTTTATGTAGTAGAAAACAAAGCAGGGATGTTTGTTGTCGCTTTGGTGTAGTGGGAAAATTTTAGAAAAAAAGGTCGAAGGTTCGAACCTCACAATAGAAAATAATTATTTTTAAAAAATTAAAAGAAGGGGAACTGAAAAATAAAATTTTATGGTGAAAGAATTTACAAAAATCTAAAATCAGAAAAAATACAGAAAAAATCTAAAACCTTGGGAACTGTCGGTTTGGTGTAGTGGGAAAATATTAGAAAAAAGGACGGAGGTTCGAAACCCTCCAGTAGAAAACAATTATTTTTAATGAATTTAAATAAGAATAAACTAGAAAAAATAAAATTGTGTGGTAAAATACTCTACAAAAATTAATAACCTAAAAATAACTAATCATAAAAATAAGAAAGGTCAGAAAAAAATTTTTTACCCAAAAATGGCCAAAAAATAATTAATCATATTTTCTAAATTAATCAAAAAAAAATAAAAATAAACTTCAAAAATCCAATTATTAATTTTCACATTTTATTCACCCCTTTTCGCTTTCTTTGCCATTTTTTTTTGTTCTTTTTCTTCCAAAATTTTAGCCAAAGGATCAGCTGAATGAATACGTGTTAAATTGTATGCTTCTCTATCAATTTCTGAAGGTTTTTGTGTTTGATCGTCTAAACCACTATGAAATTTTCTTTTTCTTTCTCCCTTAAATTAAAAAAAAATCAGAAAGAATCAGAAAAAAATTTAAAAAATTTTTAACCATTTCTGCTACTTCTTTCCCATGTTTTCGTTCATCCAATTGTTTTTTAATTGCCTTTTTTAATTCTTTAGAAAATTTTTTATTTGAACCAGAAGCAAAAGACAAATCTTCTGAAAAAAAATAATTTTTTAAAATTATGTAAGGGTATGTCCTATAACCCAAAATTAAAAAAAATATTTTTAAAAATTTGAAAAAAAAATAAAAATAATTTTAAAAATAGAAAATTGATCAGAAACAACCCTACTTTTGAGATAAACTTTAAAAAAATTTAAAAAATAAAAAAATTTGAATTAAAAAAAATTTTTTAGAAAAAATAAAATATTTCCAAACCATCAGATGTAGAATCATTTTCGTCTTTTTCTTCATCAGAATTAGAGCTTGAAGATTTTGAAGAACTGCTGCTCTTTCTACGTCTTTTACGTTTCCCATCTTTTCTTTGTTTTGCCTTTTCTTTTTTATTTTTACGCTTTTTTCGTTTTGTTTCACGACGTTTTTCATCACGCAATTCTTAAAAAAATTTAAAAAATTTCTTTTCCAAAAATTAAAAAAAATCAAACTCTTTCTCTGTTCATTTTCTATTTGTTCTTCATAAAGACGTAATTCTTCTTCATCAAGTTCAATATCATCTTCATTATTTTCGTCATCTCCAGATCCCTCTTCATCGTCAGAATGTGAATGTTCACTTAAAATTAAAAATTTATTTAGAATAAATTAATTAAAGAAAATTGTTGAGAAATTAAAAAAATAAAAAAATATTTAAAAAAAAAAGAAAAATAAAAAAAAATAGTAAAATAAATTAAAATAAATTCACGGCAGAGCAAGAATTAATGTAGGATGGCCCGAAAAAGAAATGAAAAAATAATTGGGAAAGTTTTAATTTAAAAAATGTTGCTTATTGCTTATACCCTTTGAATTTTTTCAAGGAAATTTTATCTCTATTACTAAAATAAAAAATTTATTATCAAAAAAATTTTTAATTTTGACATGTCTAAATCTCAATTTGTTTGAATTAAATTAAAAAAATTAATTAAAAATTTTAAAAAATTTCTTAAACCTTTTAACATCTGGAGATTCATCTTTTTCATTTTGCTTTTCTTGATTGGAACTGCCTTCTACTTGCCCAATTTCTTCAGAAACATTTTTAATTGCATTTTGCATAGCACTAGAAGGTTGTAACGTTTTTGTTGATTTTTGATCAATTTCAGGGAAAGCGCCAGAAATTGGTCCCAATTCTGTTTGTTCTACCAGAATTCCTTGTTCGCCAAGACAATAAGAATTGCGAAGGAATTGATGGCAGCAACGATATCCCCAATGACCATCACGCCAATAAGAACCCCAAACAGATGTGTGGTTATTTATTAGTCTTAAATAAAAATATTAAATTTCTAAAATAATCGAAAAAAACATACGCATCCTCCTCATATTTACTTTTCACTGAAGGACCTTCATCCCCTTTAATAACTTTTCCTTTACGATTATATTCAACATAATTTTCTGATTGTGCAAGAAGCAATTCTTTTGGGGGTGCGCTAAGATGTTCCTTTAAATAAAAAATTATATTTAAAAATCTAGTGAGAAATTTTTTTTAAATGTTAGAAGTGAAAAATAAAAAAAATTTTCAAAAATTTGGTTAAAGAAATTTCTTTTATACAAGAGAAAATATTTTTAGTTTTCTACTCTTTTTTTTGTTAATTTTTATGGAAAATGGTATAAAGGAATGTACGAACCCATCATTGTCAAAAAACATTTTATTGTAAAGACCCAAGAAAAATAAAAAAAATTTTCAGAAAGAATCCAATTCAAAGAAATAAAATGTTATAGGGAATCAAGTTAAAAAATTTATTTATTTAAAGATCAACCACACAGTAAAATAAAGAAAATTAAAACTAAAAACAAACTTTTCCTCCATATTTCTCCAACAATTCATTTTGCACACTTGACTTGTTCTGTTCCTTTTGTTGCTCAAATTCTTTTTTAAGTGCTTCCAATCGTGTAGGTTCAGCAAGTGAATGAATATCAATTCCTTTACAACGTGCTTGCCATGCAAAAACCTGTGCTTCATTTGCTTCGGCAACTTCGCCTGTATAACGCATAAAATTTTCTCCAGCATATTGGGCAGCTTCCTGTTCTTTTCCTGGCATGTCCTAAAATTAATTTAAGAGATAATTTAATTAAAATATCAAAAAGTAATAAATAAGGCCGATTTTTCAAATTTTTGCTTCTCCCCTGAATTTTTTAAAATTGACAATGAACTAAAAGGGTGCTTAGTGGAATAAATCTCATCTTATTTCTTTAAGGAAGCCATGAAAAATATTTTTATTATTCACATATGTTATAATTAGCAGCACTTAACATTTTTAGAAAAATAACGAGAAAGGGGACGGTGGAGAAGGGGTCTTGTCACCCAAGGAAAAGGGATTCTATTTTCTAATAATAACAAAAATTAAAAAAACCTTAAAAGGGTTCTCTCGCATAGAACGACTTTTTGGATCATAAAAAGGCCCATTCGTATCCAAATTGTGCAAGTATTTAGCAGTGTCCTCTCGAATCCTCAGGTTTCGAACAGTAATGCGCGTCCTCGAATCCATATCAACTGACTGTCCTGGAGCTGAAGCATCTTCCGCATAAATATCTTCGTCTTGTTCCAAATTCTTTTCTTCTTCAGTTCCTTTCAATTGCTCTGCTCGAATTAGTTTCCTTGTCTCATCCATCTTCTCATACTCTTGAACAACAAATTTGTAGTCATCAGCATTATATCCATTCCAACGGTCACGTTTAGCATCCCAATCCAACGAAAGTTTGGGGAGACTATGATCATCTGGAGCAATATTTGTGTTGGACCATTTAGCGCCGACGACTCGAGGCTTTTCAAAACAATCTTTTTTGCGATGACCCATCCCGCCACAATTTTCACAAGCACCTTCCCGATATTTAAAGGCAACACGATCAGTTGTGCCCTTAAATTAAAAATATGTCAAAATAAAAGAGAATGAGTATCTGGGTCAGAAATTAGATTTTTGGGTTTGAACGAGACAAGGAAAAATTTAAAAAAATTCAATAGCACTGCTAGAACCAAGGTTGATTTAAATTCGGGTCATTAGAAAAAGTAGACCATTACAGAAATTATCCCAAAAATCTAATAAGACTTACAATTAACCGAAAAATAATAAGAAAAATATAAACCTTTGGATACCATTCGGAAATCATATTATATTCTTTTTGACGATCAGGTTGAGGTCGTTGATGCTAAAAATAAAAAATTAATAAATAAAAAAAATATAAAAATGCCATTAAAAAAGTCAAAAATATGTACCTAGTTTGTAAATATAGTAGTAAATGACCTAAATAAGATTGGAAAAATAAAATCATGGTAAAAATCTAAGACGCAGAAAAATATAATGAAAGGTCCCCAAACTAATTCTTAAATTCTTTTCGTTAAATAAAAAATCTTTTTTACAAATTAAGGGGGAGGAAGTAGGGAAGAACGACTCCAATATCTAACAATAAATTTTGGAGCTCGCAATTAAATTAAAATAACGAAAAAACCCAGGACTCAGTCCAAAACCCCCTCTAGAAAAGATTAAAGTAACCTAAAATAAATAAAAACCTTTAAAGTAGGACCACTGTGCGGAATATACCAAGGCGCCTTTTCAATAAATTCAGGAATGTGTGGATTGATGTCACGTCCAGTTTCGATGTCAACCATTGCAGGAGCTGTTCCCGCCTTTCTTTGTTCTTCCAAATCTTTTTGTTTTCGATATTCATCTTTAGATTTTCGCTTTCCAGCTTCAATTCCATCTTCTGTATCAAAACCTCCTTGTCGAATAAGAGAAGAAACGGGCAAATTTGACATTTTTTGACTAAAAACTGAAAATTTAAAAAAATAAGAAAATTGAATAAATTAACTAAAAATTAAAAATAATTAGAAATTAAAAATATGCGAAAATAAAGAACATCGAGGAAAAAGCGATTTTGGGCGATTTTTATTTAAAATACAAATGGATTAATTAAAAATAATAATGGATTAACATTTGGCAATGGGCGCCTACACAAAACGGTATGCCACAAAACGGTATGCCACAAATTGGTAATGGCAAATAATGGTATGCCACAAAATGGTATGCCACAAAATGGTAATATGGGAAAAAAGCGACAAAATGGTAATATTTAACTTAAGTAAAAATTAGCACAACGATCCAAATTAAACAAAATACCCACTATCTATTGAATAAAAAATCTGAGAAAAAAGTTTAATTTTATTTTTAAGTCACCGAATCAGAAAAATGATAAAACAAGTAAAATCACCGAATACTTAAAAAAAATCAATTTCAATAAAATAGTGAACTAGAAGTAATTTGACGAAAAATAGGCAAGAATGTCGAGTTGCTTATGATTTATTCCTTTCCAAACCTATTTTGTTAAACCAAGTCCATACCTATTTTGTTAAACCATACTATTTTTCAATCAACTGAGAAATTTTGCAATTTTGCAATCCTTGACTTCACGTCCATATTTTCGCTTACATTGAATTAAGGATCCTTTGTCGATTAAGGATCTAAAATTTTGTAAGAAAAATAAAACAGAAAGCAGCAGATTTAAATACAAGGAGAGAAACATTTACAAAAGCAAATAAATTTTAATTTAAAATTATTTAACCGCATACCATTTTTCAATTACCATTTTGTCGCTTTTTTCCCATATTACCATTTTGTGGCATACCATTTTGTTGCCATTACCATTTTGTGGCTTACCATCATGTCGTATTTTTGTCCTATTACCATTTTGTCGCATACCATTTTATCGGGACACGTTGGCAATGTCAAGAGAAAAAAAAAGAAAAAAAATATCATTGGATAAAACAAAGCGTGACGAAATTTAATATATATTATGAAAAAGACAAATAAAATGGGCGTCCTTCATATTGGAAAATTAGTGAAATGTCATTATGGTAACTTTAAAGAAAAATGTTAAACTAAACAAAAATTTCATTTTGCCAAATACTAAAAAACCAAATGATTAAAATAATCCAAAAAAATTAATTTCTTGTTATCAGCTGATAAAATTATTTATTTCACAAGCATTTTTCTTAGATTATTGTTTTTGTGCAGATTTTATTATTAAAAAATATTATTTTTAAGATGTCATTGGACGAAGTACAAAGGAACGTCCCTATTAAACCTCAACAACTATTTTTCCATTCAGAACTGTTAAAACCTGAAATCGAATTATTTAAAGACCAGTTTGAAAGAAATGAGCGGTTTAAAGAATTTGATGGTTTAATTAAAGCAAATCATAGGGTAAATAAATTTTTTTGGATTTTAAAAATATTTTTCAACAGATTTATGAAGCTTTGGAAACAAAAATTGCTGTAGACAAAAAATCAAAAAATAAATTGTTTATATTGACAGAACAAATGAAGTCAATAGCTGATCGTATTGTTAATATGAGTTCTCCACAATTTTCAAAAGTAATTAATAGTTCTGGGTGATGTTTTATGAGTCCAATTGACTTTTATGGAGCCCGATGGAAATTTATTGAAAAACTGCGCATAAATTAAAACCGAACGGCTAAAGCACTAGAAAAGAACTAATGGCCTAAGTTTCTGAATTTAAAACATAGGAATATAGAAGCAAGAATATGACAAAACTAGCAAACATTAAAAAAGCCGGCATGATAGCAAATATAAGAACGAATTTTGATTGGACTCATAATCTGGACTAGAGCCAGATTTATAATTTTAATAAAAAAATTTTATTTTTTAAGGAAGAAATTGTTGGATATGATTTTTCTAAAACTATTGATTTTGCTAAATATGCAGAACTTAAACAAAAAGAATTGGAAAGGAAAAGAATAGAAAATGAAAATGGCCCAATATTTACAATTATTGAGGAAGAAAAAGAAATACAAGAATTATAAATTATTTTTAAAGTAAATTTCTGAATTTTTCTTTTATTAATTTTTACTTTGAAATCCTTATTTAGATTAAATTATTTATAAGTATTTTTTGGTGACTTTTAAAAAATTCTCTCTTTACTACATATAAAAACAAATGTCCTTTGTGTTTTGAGTCATTCTTACTAAAATCTTCACATATTTTCTGTTTATTCATTATCGTTTTTCATTACTTGGATGGCCCTTTGCATTTTTATTTTACTATACACATTTTTTATACCCCCATTTAATGATAATAAATGTTATTTTTATATTTTTGACTTTTTTTGGTCAGTAAATATATATTTTGCGGATAGTTCTTTAAATAACTTCCACTTTAATTTTCAGTAATTCCCATTTTATCTCATGCCTTTTTATTAATTTGTACATAAATCACATTTTAAATTTAATTTTTTAGAGCAAATGGATGTTGCACACAAAAAACAAGGAAAACAAGATCAACACCAACCATGTATTGACTGGGAAGTAGAACAAAGAAAAAGAGAACGTCCAAAACCTATCGGCTCTTCACTTGTTTCAGATGCAGAAAATGAACAACTTTTCCAACTTTTAGGCAACGATCGTATTTCTATTGTGGCTGGAGTTGCTCAACTGTTAGCACAAGATTATAGCTCAAATGCATGGAAGAAGGTTAAGGATGGATTGGCGGTCTTAACTAAGGATTATGCTAAGAAACATTTCTCATTGTGCCAATATGACATCTTGAATCATAAAATTGTCTTTGAGAAAGTTTTGTAAGTTTATAAATATTTTCACCATTTTCTAGGGTATTCATAATTTTTAAAATTTTTAGAGACGAAGATTTTGAAGTCAAATTCTATGATAAATGTTATGAGTTTGTATCATTTGAAGGAGGTAGTCCATATGCATTGAATTTTTCTTACTATTCTGAGGCGAGGAAGTTTAAAAATAAGTTGAAACTAATAATAATGCGAAATTCTTATAATAGAGATGAAGGAGGTTTTCTTTTATTTTTTAAACTTAAATTATTATTTTTTAGTAAAGCCTAGAATTCGTATCTCACAAATGTATGTATCGCTTTCTGACGAGCAATTATCTTCAAATATCAAAAAATCGTTTAAAAATATTTCAAACTTAAAATTACCAAAAAATTGGAGATGGTAAAAATTTAGAGTTAATTTCCAAAAAATATTTTTTGATAAAATTTTTTAGTTCTGCATCTTGTTACTTTTCAACAATTGTCAAAAGAACATAGGAAAGAATATATTGGAAATCCAACTTGCTTTGAGTAAATTTTAAGTTTTATTTAATGTTTTGGGTAAATTCTGAATGTTTAAATTTTTTTTCGAATCAAATTTCTTTAAAATCTCACGCTCAAAATGGTTTTAGCTATGAAAGTCAAGGTGCTCCAACAGATGAAACTGTTCGTCAAATACTTTGTGCAATAGGACACAATCCTGACAATTTTTAATATAATCATTAATATAATCATTAATAATGTATATAATCTTCAAATGTATGGATGACAATAATGATGGGAACAATACCACAAACAAAAAAAAATAAAAATGTTTTCAAAAAATAATTTATTTCTCTACTACCTTTACTGAATTATTGCTAAATTACTGAATATATCCAATGCGTAAAAATAAATTGAAAAAATTAAAGGTTCAAATCAAACGCGTTAAAATTTTTTCTAAGAGAATTTTTTCAGTTTAACGTTATTTTCCTTTATTTTATTTTCTCCATGTACAACAGTCAATAAATTATGTAAATATTTAAATCTGCTTAGTTTCAGCAAAAAAGTAAAATTATTAAATGATAAAATTCATAAAAATTGATTTTCTGTTATCAAAATTTAATAATTTTTTTTCTATTTGGTTTTGGGTAATTAAATTAAAATAGAAAAATTTTTAAATAATAAATTTTAAAAATTAAATATTTACATTCAAAAATTCGTTTAAAATTAATTAATATGGCCTTATATTCCTTAATATTAATTATTTTATTAATTATTCCATTACAAATATTTTGTGAAAATAATGAAAGTTTTGTTTCTATACAAACTCAGACAGGCAAAATTACTGGAAGAGTTGAGAAAACTCAAATTGAATCAGGGGAAATAATGAATATTGATGTTTTCTTTGGAATACCTTATGCTGAACCACCTATTGGAGATTTACGTTTTGAGGTATTGAAAGGATTAATTGTCTATTTATCGTGTTCATTTAATTATAATCCCTCTCAGTAAGCCAAGAGTCATTCCAGAGAGATCTCACATACAGAGAATTTTTAGGGGCTCAATCATAAAGAATATTATTAAATACTAATTTAACTCTCCTTATAACCCCACCTTGATATAGCCTGCAAAGTCTCTCTTCATAAATCTACAAATCACTTATGTTGGTGTTATAACGGGAGGCAATTTTATACAATTTTTGCTTTAAAATTTATGTAGGATCCTTCGGATATTCTGACCCTGTTTCATAATTTCTTAATCCCGTCATCTTCATAGTAGTTAATTTATTATAAATTTAAATAGAAAACTGTGCCTCTTGAGCAAAATAAAACTAAAACAATTTATGCACTTGAACAACCAAAAGTTTGTGTTCAACACCATAGATTGGATAATTGGACATGGGATTGGTACCAATACAGTGAAGATTGTCTTTATTTAAATTTATTTGCTCCTCACCGAATTGAGGCTTTAATTAATTAATTTTTGAATTTAAAATTAATTTTTAGGGAGAAAATGAAAAACTTTTACCTACACTTGTATTAATTTATACAGGTGGATTTGAGACACAATCAATGAGACGATACAAAGTAAAGAGTAAAACATTTTTTTTTAATTTTATAAATTTAAATTTATGAAAGTACCAAAAAGTTTTAAGAAGCTCGTTAAGGTGCTTATCCGTCAATTTTCATTTCATTGTAGTTGAGTCTCCCTCCCCAAGAATCTATAATTCCTCAAATCACTCATATCTCATACCGTATTTTTGACGAAAAAGTATGATTTTAGATGCAAGCTACATAACGACTTTTCACCGACTTTGACTAAAAATTATTACCATGGGCCTATCGGTTAGCCGACTTTTGCGGACCCGCACTTGCGGACCGACGCTTGAGGACCGAATTTTGCGGACCAGCACTTGCGGACCGACACTTGCGGACCCTCACTTACGTTTTTTTCTTATCTCTGTTGTTTCTTATCTCTGTTAAGACATGTCATAACTGGACTTTGGTCAGTCTTAAAATTTCTGATTAGAAGTTCTAATATGACACGTCATATCAGAGATATACACAACTCCTTGAGCTGGCTAGCTTTTACTCTAAACCGAGCTGACCATTAAAATTAAATTGATATTTTCAACTTTAGTCATTTTTGAAGAAAAATAAATTAAAAACAAAATAAATAATTTAATAAATTTTAAAAATTAATTTAGGACTATGTAGACATTGGACGTAAATATTTATCTAAAGGAATTGTAGTAATTGCTATACAATTTCGTATTGGATTTTTAGGCGAGAAAAAAGAAAAATAAGGCTAAAATTAATATAAATTTTAAGGATTTTCTTCTATCGGTGACCCCCAACTTGCTGGGAATTTTGGTTATTGGGATATGGCAGAAGCTTTGAATTGGATTAGAAATAATGTTGAAGCATTTGGTGGTGATCCAGAAAGGATAACTTTATTTGGATATTCTGCTGGTTCTACAGCTGTTACTACACTTGGAGTATCTCCTCATACAAGAGGTGATAATAAAATTTTCCTTTAATTTAAAAATATTGGGACAATGTGTAGGGGTTCTCAAGCTTAGAACAATCCTGCAACTCTGTGGGGTAGGGCAAATCCTTCCCAAGTGAAAACATCCAATAGTAGTAATGACTTTTGTGTATATCCGTGTTGGTGTTATAAATGAGGCCAACATTAATTCTAGTATCCAAAACCTTTGTTAAAATGTAGCATGGAGAGAGAGACCGAGATTGGAAAATTCGACTTTCTTTTCCCCTTAAATGGACTAGGAATATCTTTAATGGAACATGAAGTTCTTTAGCTAATAATACCATCAAATTTTCTAATTAAGCGATTTTTCATTAATTTCACTTGATAATTCTCTTAAATATCTCTCAGATTTATTTCAACAATCTATCCAAATGAGTGGTTCAATTTTCACTTCTAGGGCAGCAAATGACCGAGTTATTTCTGTTAGCAATCATTTATTCAATGAATTAGGTTGTCTAGCAAACATAACTCAACAAGTGAAGGAATGCCTAAAGGCTAAGGATGTTGAAGAATTTTTTGATGCAATGGATATAATTGTAGGTAGTTAAATATTTCCGAGAATTACCGTATACTCAATTATATATTCCTCACTAGTATAATCCTAACAAAGAGTTGGAAATTTTTCCGAATATATCTCAAATCTCATAAATTTATCTTATGGAAACCCTTAATTGGATATTTTAAACAAGAACTAAAAATGTAACTAAAAATGTTCGATTTATTATCTTTGGGTGGCATAAGTTAGTGGGTGAATTAATTATTTTTATTTTTTTTTAATTAGAAAATATTTCCATTGAAAATATTTTTCAGGGTTCAACAATCCCTGATGTTAATTATGACATTTTTGGACCTATAATGGATAATGATTTTTTACCTAAAGATTTTACTGCATTGATAAGTGATACAAAACCAAAACCAACGATTTTAGGAGTTACAGAAATGGATCCACTTGGATATTGTATGTGGTTTGAATTAAATTTATTTAAAAATAATGTTAGAAACATTGAAAAAATTATTGAATTTTAGAAAAATCACCAAGAAATTTCATAGAAAGTAAAAGTTTTTTCTCTAGCACCTTCACTTCCACTCAGGAAATTTTTATGAAGATCTGTCAATGTGATTCTATTAATAAAGATCAGAGCCCTTTACTTTGTTTCTTACATTATTCTCTCGGACCTTGATAAACTACCGTATTCTCTCCATTCTAATCCTCCATTCCTTCTCTCCAGTAGATTCCTCGAAAATAAAATTTAAATTGGAACGCTCTAATAAGACCATTGAAAAATAAATCCGATAGGATCCTAATGGAGAGAATTTTGGGTTAATGTAATTTATGAAACAAAAAGCTTAAAAAACAGAAAATTTTTTTCAAAAATATTTTTATTAACTAAAAAATATTTTCAAAATTTATTTTCTCAATAATTTTTAAAGTGTTAATACTTGGCAATAATTCACTTCGACATCTAGGCATTCCAAAGGATGAATTAAACGGATTTGGAATAAATCAATTTAAAAATTATTTACGCCAAAAAATAATTAAAAAAGAATATTTTGGTGATAATAGTGAAGAAGTTGTTGAACACGTTTCTGATTTTTATTTGAATTATGAGAAACCAGAAAAATTGGATAATTGGTTTTACTTGGAAAGAATTGTTCATGTTTGTTTTTTAAAAATATTTTTAATATCCTTGTTGCCAAATTTTAACATTTCCGAGCCAAGTAACCCCTCCCAGCTTTGACAGCTTAATTATTAACAGAAAAATGTTTTTATTTTATAAGAATTTCTGTCAGAATCAGAAACTTAATTGTGTATTCTACCTTAAACTATGATTTTGATACAAATTTGTAAGGGAATGGATGACAGGCCTAGGGAATTAAACCCAAGGGATTTTAGGCTTGCGTTAGTGTTATATCCAATAGTCCTCATATGACGCTAGGCCATGCCTTGAGTAAGTTATCATTTAATCAGAATTCACTGAATAATATCCTTAAACGAAATATAAAAAATCAGTAGAGTAAATCTGAAACTAACTTAAAAAGTCAGAAAGATCCAGGGATCCATGACGGTAATAAATACGATAATATATCTGATTTCTACTTATAATGTAACCAAATAATTTAAAAAATAAATTTATTTATTATTTAGTTAATGGCAGATATTCAATTTATAGTTCCATTAGCAATTGAAATTAAAAATAAACAAGGATGGCCTTTATTCATTTATATTAATAAATATATTAATAAAAAATTATTTCCACCAGAAATAAAAATTAAAAGTAAAATTATTTAATTAAATAAAATTTTTAAAAAATAAATTTTTAAAGAGAATTTTCATGACAATGACCATCGCTATGTTTTTAGAAATCCATATTCTGATTATTTTTATGATATATATGATTTAAAAATGGAGGGCTTAATTAGTGATTTTGTTTCAAATTTTGTTATTTATGGGTAAGTTTTAATTTTTTAAATATTTATTTAATTAAAAGACATTAATTAAAATAAATTCATCAAATAATTAATAAAGTATAAGATTTCAATTATCAATACCGTATATGCTGAAATAATTACCCTGGGTAATTATTTTTTCAACCTCTCGCTGAGGGGGTAATTATAAGGAAGGGGGTAATTATTTGAATTTTAGATAGGCTAATTACCACTATTTTTGAGGGGGTAATTATTTGAGAGAGGGTAATTATTTCAGCATATACGGTAAGTTGTAAACTATCAAAATAATTAACTTGTCTCTATATAGAAAATAGAGATCTAACTTGACCCGACAAACAAATTAAATTTTTGGTTCCATATCAGGGATCTAAATCTCCGCTTCTGTCTTTCGCTTCTGTCTTCTTCCTTATTTTATGAGATTCAGTCTTCCTTTTCCTGCCTTCCGTATACGCTTTTTAAAACTCGGAAATCCCTTCCATTTGTAAGGTCAAGGGATTTTAATTTAAATTTTTCTGACCTTGCTTTTTTAACGCTTACTTTTCTTTAGTCAAATTTAATAATCAGGCCCAGAGTTTAAAAAAGTTACCAAAGTTCAAGAATTTTAAATGAATAGTGATTTTGAATCTTTTTAATAAAATTAACTTAACTAGGATATTAATAGGATAAAATGATTTAAAGGAAAAAAGTGTGGACTTAAGGATAAATAAATTTGTATAATTTAAATAATTATTAATTTGATAGAAATCCATCAACAAATACAATCCTCTGGCCAAAAAACACAGATACGAAACCATTTCTTCACTTAAATATTTACTTGAACAATAACACGATTGATGAATCCTTTCCAATAGAAAGAATAAAATTTTGGAAAGAAATGGCTGAGAAATTCCCAAAATATGATTTAATATTAGGTAGAAGTTCTAAAGAAGAAAAATCGTCTTCAGCTGTTTCCCCATTTAGACAATTTTATTTAAATTTATTTTTAGTTTTACTGATGATTATATTGTTTCTGTTGTATTGAAATTTATTATTAGTACTATTAAGATATTGAATAAATAAAATATTAAAATTACTTCAAAATTCTTAATTTAAAAAAATAGGATTTAAGGTTTATGTAAGGCCAGAACACAGGTTAAAAGGGACCCTCTCGAAATGTGAGTATTAAACTTATTTTTTTGTATCATTCTATAGAGCAAAATCGATAACCTATTGCCAATTTTTGGTTTTTTTTGGCTCGTCCTCATTTTTTGGAACCAAAAAAATTAAAGTCACAGTTCGTGAGGTCCCTTATTAGTTAATAAAAAACAAAAATTAATATTAATTTTATTATTTAGCTAGTAATTAGTAAAGTTGACCCCCTTCCCCGAAAGTCGGGAATTTTGACTTTTTTTATTGAAAATTTCTCTCTCTCCACTCCATTACGCTACCTCCTTGAAAATGACGCTACCTCCCTGAAAAAACTATTTTACTATGAGTTACTACATATTAAGCTATTAAATTTGAATTGTAATATCAAAGATTGGGAGTGTATACGAATGCTAATGTGATTAATAAAAAAAGAGTGATCATAAAAAGTGATTCATAAAAAAGAAAATTTAATTTATAATTAATTTAATAAAAATTTTAATTAAGCGAAAAATTATACAAAAATGATTCATAAATGTTAATAAATATTCTAAATTTTAATTTAAATGATTCCTATCTTTTTATAATTTTAAATTTTATTCTCATTAATTTATGTTTATGATTGATTTATTTTCAATCATTTTCTCATTTTTAGATAAAATTTAAATATGCCAACAAAGTCTTTAATCTTGATATTTTTATTCTTTGCATTTTTTATTTCCATGAATTCTGTAAAATTTAAGATGGATGTTTCCTTCATTAAATGTTCTCTTGAAACTCCCTTTTGCTTCGATAATTTTGAAATAAGCAGTATTAATGGGTAGATTTTTATTACATTGCTGCCTGTATTTTTACTAGCTATATAATGACTAGGATTGGTTCCCGAGGGGGAGGGTGTACGTAAAAATTTTCGGGGAGGTAGCGCAATGGGGAGGGTAGACTGGGATTTTTAATAAAAAGGTCAAAATTCCCGACTTTCGGGGACGGGGGCCAATTCTACTAATGACTAGCTAAATAATCATACCTTCAATAAACATTATTGAATTATTTAATTATCCCATTTTTATCTAGTATGGTTCTTTGTTATCAAGGCATGCTCAGCAATATGGGAAATGAGAATTACAAACCAGCAGTTAGATTTGAAGTTAATAAAACTGAAGGAAATATAGTTGACTATTTTTGCCAAATTTGTGTCCATAAGGGAATTTGTAGTGGAGACGATGTGGATTTAAGAGGAATTATTATATTCTATGATAAAAGTACAAAAGTTGCAGAGATGTATTCTAGTATTTTTGAAAGGTAAAATATTTATCGCCTCTAGATACAATTAACTTGATATAACGAACCTCTCGAAATAACGAACATTTTCGCTGTATCTCCACTGCACTTGGATGTAGGAGAAAGAGATTATTAATGAAAATAAAAGAATTTTTTTCATACATTCAAATCCGTTTATAGTACCACTGGGATATTGGCCCACTTCGAATATAAGGCCAATACAGAATGGTATTAGATCCACCCCAATTTCGGTCCCAATTGATTAATTATTACAATATTAATTTAGAGAGCTAATGCTAGAAAAAATTCAAGAAATCAATGAACTTTTACAATTTTTTGTTGATAATCAGAAGATTAATAGTAATTTTATTTTTTTATCTAAAAATTTTCAAATATTATTCTTAGAGAAAATTCTTTTCTCCATTCCGGCCGACAAAACATTGACAAATAGCATGAAAACTAATCCTGTAGCTTATTTAAATGATTATCCTGGAATTTTTGCTCTTAAGATGGATATGCTTTTGGGAAAAACGGAGAATAAATTAACTAATAAAAAGAATATTGTTGGCGTTGGGCTTCTTCAAAAGGTGAAAAACTATTCTTTTGTCTTTTTTTAATTTTTGTAGGTTTTAAGAATTCGAGTTTATAAAGTATTTCATATAAAAATTCTTAGAATGTGATCGAAAAACTTAAATACTTGTTTATCTATTAAAGATTTAGCCGGAAAACTCGGGGATTGGTAATCTAGGTGTTTTAAACGGAGTGGAAGAAAATTGAGCTTTGGCTGAAAACAAATCTAAGCTCAAAAGAGGGATAAGTATCAATTTATGAAGGATTATCTCATTCGCCCATATTTCCACGTACCCATTACAAATTTAATTATTTTTGTTTTAGGCGTTAGTTCCAGCTACAACAACCCTTCAACCCTTTCATCCAACTCCATATCTCTACCAAACATCTAATACACACAATATACAAGAAACCTCTAATACACCAACTTCTAAATATACGACACCAAAATCGGAATGCATATTCAAACTTAATCCACGTGAATATAACGGCTACGGTTGCTTGTATGTTTAAAAGATCAAGGAAATTTGATCATATATCTAAATTTATGGTCTTTACTCAATAAAATTACTTGTATTAGTCCAGTCAAAATTCCCTCTATCTATAGGACCTTTATAGGATTTTACATTTATCCGTGTTTGAATATCTTAGAACTAACCGATAAACCGTTATTATGAAAAAATTGATATGTAATGTTTAAATGATTAATATTTGTAATAAATTTAGCTGTGGCGTTGGAAAATCTGGTGAAGCTCTCGATGAGATAGACAAGTAAATATAATTTTATATTTATTATAAGATATATTATAATTTTATAATATTATAAATTTTTCAGTCTCGCAAAAATTTCTCTAGGTTTTCAAAACTAAAATGATTAAACTTTCTTTATAGTTTCACTATAAGTGTTTGTTCACTTTAACATAATATTTTTTAAAGATGTTGTCAAAAACATGATACTTGCCGCACTAATTCCAAATCTAAATGTTCAGAATCCATGACGCAATTTGATATTTTCTCTGATTCTATGTTATTGTCAAATTATCAATGGGAATGTGTAAAGGATACTAAAATTGGTTGCTTGAATTCAGAAAATGATGAATGTCGACAAAAACTTTGTAATTGCGACAAGTAAGCAAAACTAATTTGTCGTTAATTAAATGGGATTTGTTGTTATTTAAATCACTAATTGATGGTAATTTGTATTAGTGTCAAGGTTCTTTGGGTTAACAGAAAACCGGCAAGAAAACCGGCATTTTCTTCGAGCAGAGACCAGACTTGAGGAAAATTTTGAAAATCCGATCCGAAACACGACTTTATTACAAGGGAACTATTTCCATGAAAAATTTCTCTGTTAGCCTTAAACTGTGAATTTTCCAAGCCAAAGATCCATAAAATTTCAAAATACAATTTGCCTACAATTTGTTTTGACCTTTGTAGAGAACTGATCGAATGTTTATCGAAACAAACTAAGCCGAAGGAGCCTCTACCATGTTGGTCGAAAATTGATGAAGAAGTAAATGAAGCAGCTCGAGAACCTATTAAAGCTATTAAATCTATTTGTGAGGAAGTCATTGTGGCAAATGAATCTGTTTCAAATTATCATGAAGAGTACATGAATAATGGGGATATTAAAGATAAGGAAAATGCAATGGCTGCAGTCAAAAGGGCAGCTAAAGCAAATAAGGATTTGTTGGCACTCTCAAAGAAAATACGCAAATCCAACAAAGAAAAACTGGAAAAAGTAAACAAAAATCTGGATGCTGCGATAAAGAAGGCTAAGAAAACAAATTCTCTTGTGGACCATAAAGCTGTTGATGATGCCATAGTCGAGACTAGTAAGACGGTTATGGCTGTTTTGAAAGTTAGAGAGGAATTGGATAAAGCTTTAATAAAAGGATTTAAATCTATTAAGATGAGGCATGAATTATTTTTGATTTTGAGCCAACAGGAGCCATAATATTAAATTTATATTTATTTATGAATTTCGTTATTTCGTGTTTAAAAAAATTATCTTTACGTATTTCGTGTTTTTTTTTAATTTGGCTTCGGCACAACCAATTAGAGATCGGCATTTTCAAAAAACTTTGATCCTGATCCTTGATTTCTTTGAAGACCTTGATCAGATTCTTGACCTTGGTTCAAGAAAAAATCAACGGTTTTTTCGACCTGATCAAGACCTTGATTCTTGATTTTTTTAAAGTTACTCAAAACCTCAAAATTAATATTTTAATATTATTGTGTTAAACATCTAACATTAAAATTAATTCACTCTTAACTAGAAAAATTTATGGGATTTAGATATAGAATTGAAAGGATATAGAAATAGAATTAATGCTGATAGGATAAAGAATTACTGAAGACAATAGCATCATTCATATGCTTAAGGCATGCAACCATTCAAAACAAGGTAAAACAATGATTGTATTCAACACTAAGAATTGGTTTGAGTTAAGCATTGACTTTAACTCGGTTCTATATTCAGAACATTGGGCAGGTATTGATGAGTAAGTTCTTCAGCTAAACTGACTTTGGTAAGAAATAACGTAGCAGGCTTCGGGGTAAATAACTTCCGTTTTCAGTTTTTTTGCCCCGCAGGGCAAAATTAAAATTTTGGACATTTGAGTGCCGAAGGCACATAAGCCTTTACTTTTCAGTGCCGCGGGCGAAAATTTTTGAATTTTGGAGAACTAAAGTTAGGAGAATTCTATGAAAAATCTAAGCAAAAATCCAAGGGTGCATTTTTGGGGCTACCCGACTAGGATATTAAGGATATTAAGCATAACTTATTCTTTATTGTATGTAAAATTATGTTTTTGAGTCCAAAAATTAAAGCTTAAAATTAGGCTAATTATAAAATAAAATTCATCAAAATCGGCCAATTTTTGAAAAAGTTATGGCCAATAATCTGATCTCGGCCAAATTCCTCAGTTTTTTGGCCATAACTTTTTTATATTGCAGTAATTTCTGTCAAATTTTATAGCATATTATAGATAATCATTAGCTTGATTTTATAAAATCAATTCCTCTTGTATATCTATTTTATCAATGACTTTATGCTTATCTTTATGCCGATAATCCCGAAAAGTCGGGTCCCCAAAATTCGCGCCACGATTTTTGGTCACGGCTAGTCTCGGTCACGGCGTGACTAAAAAAACGTGACCGTGAAATTTATTTTATCGCCATGACCATAAAAACCTTGAAATTCACGACCCGGTCACGGTCACGGTCACGCTTTACTCTACTCTTAACTGATATTTTATCAACAAATAATAATTATATATACGGCATGGGAGATGTGTCTCGGCTGAGTCTTGTTGGACGTGTTCTGCCTTTTAGATGAGTCGGCGACTTCAATAAAAATTGAGTTTGATATTTTTTAATTTTTTATTATCTGTACAGGATATTCTTATTAATTTACATTTTTCAAACAAAATTTATATTGATAATTTTAATTTTTCATCAAATGTTAATTAATAAGGTTGTGGATTAAAAGTGAACCGAAAATTTCTGTTTTTTGGCGATGCTTCATGGCTTATTAAAGAAATAGGTAAACCGACAACCCTAATCAATAATAGTTTTAAAAAATTTAGGAAAATATAATAGGTATGCAAAGAAATTAATTCATGTTATCTTACATGATTTCGTACCGTAGACTCAATGGACTATTCACCATGAGTAATCCATAAACCCATCTTCTGTTTTTATAAAAATATCTTCTTCAAACTCTTTTTGATCATTCCAAATTTTTTTAAAAAGAACATAGCCAACCCATGTACCTATTGGTGCCAAAAATATCCCTGCAGGGGGATAAATCAATGAGGTAGATCCACCAAGAATTCCGCCAAGAATACCTCCAATATCCCCTGCCAATTCTTCCTCTGTCCTATTTACATATTTTCCAATTGTCTTCATAATTTTTACTAAGTCACCGCCCTCTTTTTTTCTTTCTTTTATTTCAGAAACGAACTCATCAACTTCAGTAGGATTATCACAAATTTTCAAAGTTTCCGGAACAGATGTTTAGTCATGCAGCTTACTGCGTCTCTTTATATAAAATGAATTTATAAAATAATATACCGTAATTACTCTATTATTGTGAGTCTCTAATAGAATGCCAGTCTCTTTTAGTAGTGCCCGGTGCCGGAAAAATACTTTCCAAAATCATACAGGAGTCCGGATTTAAAAATTAGCGAGGTGTTAGGGAACCGTTGTATAAAACAATTTAATATATTAAAATTCATACATTGTAGGAATCCAGTAGTCATCTTTTTTGCCCGTTCTAAGAGAGTGCATCGGGTTAAATAAAAATTCAATTTAGTTTCTATTTTTAGTATAATAAATTTAACATTGAGGGACAAATTATAAGATAGGAGAAATTTTTTAGCAAAATTTTGAGTACATTCAGATCACTTTAGCTTCTAGTACTTTAGCTTCTATATCTACATTGTAATAAATTTCCTATTTTTCGAAAGGTTCTTTCATAATGCTTCAGTTTACTATTTTCTTTTGCTTATCTTTTCGCAAATTCATAGTATTCACCTAGATGTTTTTTAACCGTTTCACCTCACGATGGACATAAATTTAGTGTGAACGGAAAAAAGCGCAGTGGAGAAAAGCGCAGTAAATTCATCAAGATATTATACAACGAATGGGTCCTGATTACGGTGGCAGATCCTGGGAGATCCTGGGGGAGTCCCAAATTAAGTGTTTGTTGGTACTTTATTTGTTGTTAGTTCCCTCTATTTGAATAGGTAGAAGTACTCAAAATTCGATCGACACGTTCGTCCGATCCCTATTTTGAGCATATAAACTTCTTTAATATATAAAAATTTAAATGGCAAAATCTTTGTCGCAACCATGTATGAATTTAGTAAAATTATCTACATTGTAGATATTTTTATTAACCCGATGCAACCTTTTTTCGGATGCAACGACGTAGCAGTTTTTTAATTTGTAGAAGCAAAGATCTTTCTTTACACATGTCTTTTTATCTTCTAGTCCTTCTGCATATATTAAATATATTTATTAACAAAAAATTATTATTTAAAACATACCATTAGTTATCTGATAGCAGGGTCTGGTGTGATACATAATCGACTTTTTCCAATTATAACAACATCTTTAAATATTAAAATATATATGTCGTCATAAAAACTGGTCAGGTTTTTCTTGGAAGAATGAATATTCTATGGAGATAAAAGTTGGGATGGGTTTCTGAAACGTTTCTTCGTATTCTGGACCTATGCCCACTGGATCAGGGACCGTTCCTTACTCAATTCAAATTAATTTTGGCTAGTTATCTAATTCTTTAAAATTTTTTTTAGAAAAACCACTATAAATATATGGCCTAGAGAAATAGAGAGAAAGAGAAATTTCGCAAGATAACTAGAGTATGTATAATCGAGATATGTTTATAATTATTTATTAATACATACTTATCTATTTCATCAACAGGTTCTTGCTTATTGAGAAACCAAGCGTTACAACTTAAATTCTCAATTTTAATAAAAATAAATGATTTTAGATATTTATTAATGCAATTAACGTACTGGCATCCATATCCTTCGTACATTTTATAATTTCTAGCAAAAGATTCACATCCTTTCGAGACTTCTGCACTTTCTTTTAAAATTTTAGCTTCATAATTATTTGGCCACTGAATAAAAATAAAAGGAATTAATAATTTTATTTTTATTCCATCTATCGTTAACACGGTGATCTCAGTATTAAGCCTGATTTTGGTTTTACAAGATCGGTCAATTAATATAAAATGATATCAGTGTGTTCAGTTATTTGAGTAGGGCTGTTACCCTCGGGCACGGGGGCTAAAACACATAAACGGGGAATTGAATGAAACGGAGAACATCCCTAAATTGAGGGTAATCTTAAAGTTTTTTAAAGATTTCGCACGCCAGGCGCGAAATTTTGGAAATATTAAATATGACCCCAAATCTACCACGAGATAGCATAAGAACTATATAAACACAGCCACACCCCTTTGATAAGGAACGAAATAGAAGAGCAGGACTTTTAGTGAATTTTTCTATCCTTTAAAAATAACTAAATACATACACTGTAGTAATCGTACCAACATTTTTTAAAATTATCAGCATAAAAATTGCAATCTTTAGTACAACTATCTTCATAAGCAAATTCGGCAGCAATTTGTGACAAAATTATTCTAAACTTTATTGTTAGGGTCCGGATTTTTAGGTTTATTCACAATCTTTCCTGAATTTCCTATGTTTTGAGAGAAGAATTCGGTGTTATTTTCGGATTACAGTCGACTCTCGATATAACGAACTCAAAGGGACCGAAGAAAAAGTTCGTTATATCGAGCGGTTCGTTAAATCTCCTAAAAGCTTTTATTGCAAAAACTAGAATTTTACATAAATTTTAATAGAAATATTTAAAGGGATAACAGAGGCCGCAAGGATTTGCATAAGACTTGAATGGGAAGTTACCAACCATATCCCCCTGAAACACTTATGAAAGTATTAGATTTGGTTTGAATTTAAAAGTTGCATAAAAATGAGAAATATTTTTCGGTTTCCCCGAAAGCCGAAAAGCGAGAACTTTCTTGACAAAAATGTTAAAAAAGCTAAAACATGTAACGCAACTTTGTCCATCAGTGAAAACATACGAAAATTTTTCAAATTTTCCGTTGTTAGTGCATTCGGGCGGTACCGGAGAAAAGTTTTTATAACGAGATGTCAAAATTAAATTAATTAACAAAATTATATTTAGAGTCGACTGTATGTGTTTCTATTTTTCTACCTATTATGAGGTTTTTATTTCCTAAAAATTGGTACCATATTTATTTTAATTTTAATAAATGAAAAAAATCCATGGGTGAGGAATTTTATAGATCTGCCTTTGCAGGGTGGGGTTTCAAATAAGTCCAAATTCTCAACATTAATAGGTTATAATATAAAGTAAGAGTTAGCAAAAGTTTATCCCCTCACGTCTCTTTTAATATGTCTTAAACCCCAGGTTTTAAATGCTATCCAGTTGATCCCTCTTCTTCCTTACAGTAATCAATTTTTAAAGATTTAATTTTATAAATCACTTACATTAACATTAAAATAATCATTTTTGCTTTTAAAAGAAATATTTCATTAGAATAGTATTACAAATATACTGGTTAAATTAATATTATAATAAATAAATTTACTAGATTTTTGATTATATCTAGATAAATTTTCACAAATATGATTACTCATCATTGCAATTTTAATATTAATCGTTGTAAACTAAAAAAAAAATTTATGTACTGATATTATTTTAAAAAATATATTTAAAAAATATATTTGGAAATGTATTTTTAATCTAAATCGAATTAGAGAGAGTTGAAATAAATACATACTATTTATGAAAAAATTACAACATTCTCTTGTTCTCTAACCAGAGCAAGTGAAATTTATATAATTTGTGTTTCTATGTTTTCTGTGTATATTTTTTACTTTCCGGAAATCTTACAACATTTATCTAAATGTATTTTCTGGAAAACATTTCAGGATTATTCCTTTAAATGTATTTTCCGCAAATTTTAAAATTTAATATTTCAGAATTAATTTGTAATTTAGAATAATTGAAAATACAAACTTCAAACCTCATAATTAATTTTTATATTTCTTTATTCTTCCATATTTGAAAATTTTTATTAATAAAATTTATATTATGTTTGTTTATAGTTTGTATTTTATAAAACCAAATTTAAAAAATCCACGAAGTAAAAAATGCTGAAATAACGCAGGATAGAGAGGTTAACCAAAAATTATATTGAATAATTTTTAAATAAAAAGTGAAATTCTCTCTCTAATTTAACTCATTAATTAAAAATTAATAATTAAAATGAATTTATTAAATTATATTTTCCAAAATATTTTTATTAAAATATTTTTATTAATATTATTTTGCTTTAATGTATTAGCACAAGATAATGGAGAGAAAGATTTGATCACTGGAAGACTCCCTCTACAAGATTTTGAACTTAATTTTAAGCATTATTCTGGTAATTCTAATAGAAAATATTTAAAATTTATTTAAAATTTTTTAAAAATAATTTAAGGCTATCTTCAAGTTTCGAAAACTAAATTCCTTCATTATGTTCTGACTAAATCACAAAATAACCCAGAAAAAGCTCCTTTGGTAAATTTATGATTTTTCTTAAAATAGGGGTCTATTCACGAATCCTGATTCTTTATAGAAAATGAATTTTAGGTCTTATACGCTCTTCCAAGCATAGAGAAGTAAATAATCTCAACCTTCTCTTGTTTAACATAACTGTTAAATTAATATAATCTATGTTTCTCTGTTTTCTGTTTATATTTTTGTTAATATTTTCCGGAAAACTTGAATTTTTATGTAAATGTATTTTCAGGAAAACATTTCAGAATTATTCTTATGTATTTTCCGGAAATCTCAAACTTTTATTTTAAGTGAATTTTCCGGAAATATTTCAGGATTATTTATTAAATTTTTCCGGAAAATATCTCTGAATTAATACACCTCCCAAAATTAAATTTAAATTTATCAATTTAATCAAAGGTTTTATGGTTAAATGGTGGCCCTCCATGTTCTTCACTTCTTGGTCTATTTATTGAATTAGGGCCTTATTTACTTGCACAAGATGGATCTAAACTAATCAAAAATCCTTCTACTTGGAATAATAATGCTAATATGTTATATCTTGAATCACCCGCTGGAGTTGGATATTCTTATTCAACTGATGGAAATATTACTTCAAGTGATGATGAAGTAAATAATTTTTTAGCTTTTATAAAATACATAGTTTAAAAATTTATCAAATGAGGAATAATAGTATGAAAGAGGGTTCAATTCTTCTTAATTTGTTAAAAATGGAATTAAGGAGATTAAAATATATATACCGAATACCCGTAAAGCATCTTAATAAATTAAAAATTATTAGATTCGACTTTAGATTCGACTTTTTTCGATGACCAGATTCGACTTTATAAAGTCAATTTAGCCATGGTGTGTTATAATCTCTTATTTTTCGGGCTCTAACTTTCAAATAAAAATCATGTGTAAATTCAATTTTGTTTTATATTTGTTGAGGAGGTTTGCTTGACGTTAGCAAGGTTCATTTTAAATGAGAGAGAGTGAAATAAAATTTAAAAAATTAAATGTGGATAAATATCTATGACAAATAAAGAGAATGATTAAAGAAAATAATTTAGAAAAATTTTTTTTTCTAAATTCTAAAATTTTTCTTTTATTCCTTTTCAGACAGCAAAATACAATTATGAAGCATTAAAACAATTTTTCAACAAATTTCCGACTTTTAAAGGACGCCCAACTGTAATTAGCGGTGAATCTTATGCTGGAATGTATTTGCCAATGTTGGCTAATTTAATTATTGATGGACAAAAAACTTTTCCAATAAATTTTAAAGTAAATTTTAAATTAAAGGAACTAATTTTTTATTCCTTTGGATGGTGTTATAACGAGAGTCTTATTTTATTAAAAAATTTATTTAAAAAATTAAAAATATTTTTTTAAAGGGAGTACTAATTGGGAATGGAGAGTTAAGCAAATCTCTACACACTAATACTCTTCCAATTTTTGCATATACCCATGGTATTGTAGATGAAAATGTATGGCAAAATTTTAGTAAAAATTGCTGTAAAGGATGTGTCGGTGAGTTTAAAAAATTATACTTTAATCTATTAATTTCTCACAAATGATCCCCTTTTTAGTATTCCATATTTAGACATAAGTTTTTGAAGGTCTAAGCTTATTTTTTGTAATTAAATGGAATGTGATTTTAGGGATAGTACATAGAATGCTGGCTCAGGATTTAAAAGCATGCTAGAATCCTCATTGAGCATCCTCATTGAATTAAAAAAGCATCCTCATTGAATTAAGTCCCAACCCAAACGATGTTAATGAAATCAAAAGTAACAACTAGAACAAATATTAAATGAAAGTAAAAAAGTGGATTGATTCTCCCATTGAGTTAACATTTTGAGATCTTAGGAATTCTAAAATAATATTCCAACCTACTTACCATAATTTATTTGTACTTAGATTTTTTTATAAAATTTAATAATAATTTATAGATACTTGTGATGTTGTTTCTCTTACTAAAGGGAAAGGAACATGTTCAGATACCGTTTGTTATAAATCTTACATTTATATATCCTTAAATTATTCAGGCTAATTCGATTATTAATAGTATTTTAAATGGTCCATTAGACCCCTATGATATTTATGGTAACTGTAGACAGATACCATCAAAAACGTCAACAAGAAATAATTTGAAGGTAGTTTCAAAAGATGAGGGTTTTGATCAACCAATTGTTCCCTGCGTTAATTGTAATTTATTTAACAAATCCATAGAGTTTTTTTAATTTTTAAAATTTTAAGTAACGGCTATAAGGAACTATTTGAATTTACCTAAAGGTTTGTTAAATAATTAATTTTTAAAAATTAATTAATTTTTAAAGTTCGAGAAGTTTTACATATTCCAACTAATCTAAGTACCAAATGGCAAGAATGTAGCGATGATAAGAAATATTCACAACAATATGGTTAGAATAACTTTAATTTAAATTAATTCTAAGTAGGCTGACATTTCTGGAAAATTACCTGGGCCTAGCTTTTTTCGGTTCCGGGAAGATAGAACAGCCCATCTTAATTCCAATACCTTCTTTTCATGTTAAAAGTGAATTGTACTTACTAGACTATGACAGGCCCGGATAAATAAACGATTGGGATATGCGGGAAAGGGAAGGTGGGCAAGTTTAAAAAAATAGTTGATTGTCTTAATCAGTTTAGAAGCTGAATGGAAATTCATAATTTATTCAAAAATGGAGCTAGGAGATAGATATAATTGATTTAGTGAAAGGCCTAGATATATAAGAAATCTTAAAATAAAAAATATTAAAATTAAAATTATTTATTCTAGATGATATGCTAAAATTTATGAAAAATATATTAAAAGCGAAAATACCAGTAATGTTATATTATGGGGATACTGATGCAATCTGTAATTTTTTAATCGGAGAAAGATTTGTTACACAACTTGGAATTAGAGTTTATCTTAAATTAAATTTTTATTTAATTTAATGTTTAATTTAGTTAAAAACGGCAAAACAACCCTGGATTTTTGAAAACCAAGTTGGAGGTTTTGTGACTGAATATGATGGATTAACTTTAGCAACTGGTAAATTATAACATTAGATTAGTAATTATCTAAATACTTATCTAACCTCCAGTTACACATCCACTAGGATATAATGTCACTTAATCTATGATAACAAACATTCATTAATATTAATTAATGACACCCAGGGTGTCACTTTAATGAGTGACACCCTGTTTCCGATCAAAAATGTAGGGTTAGGACTTTGTTCGATCCGTATAGTCAGGTGATATAGTCCCAACAGAATTTATTCCTGCCCCTCTTTTTTTCCATGATAAATCTTCACTTACCGTATTTTCACTAGAATCTCTAAACTAATTTTGAGGAGGATTGATAAATAAACCCACGGGTTTATTTTAGAGAAAATACTGTAATACTATTTGGATAAGGATATAATGGATTGTCAAATTTATTTAATATTATATCTAATTAATTTTTTTTCAGTTAGAGGTGTTGGTCACATAGTAAGGAATTTTTAAAATAAAAAATTAGAAATCATAATTTATTTCTAATAGGTTCTTGAATGGGCACCTAAGAGAGGATTGCATATTTTAACTCAATTTTTGAATAATCAACCTCTTTAATTTGACAAAGAAAGAAAAGTGAATGACTAAAAATGAAGAATAAAATAAATAAAAATTAAATTGGGAATTAAATAATTTTTGATAAAAATGTATTTATTTAAATAAAATTTCGAATTATTGAGGCAAAAATTTAAAAATCATAGAAAAATAATTTTCTGTCGTTATACAGTTATTCTAGTAATTAATAAATTAAGTATTATTATTAATTAATCAGATGACCTGCAGATATTATTTTTTGCCAAACCTCCATATAAGTTATTAAATGATAGCCAGCTGGATCTTGCTTACAAAATTTTTTAATAAAATGAAGGGATTAATAAGAAGATTTTCATTTGATATTTTTGGTAAATTTTCTGATATACCAAGAATAAATAGAAAATATTATTAAGAAATATTTCATTCAACTAAAAAATTTTAAATAAAAATTAGGCAGTTTTAATAAAAAATTTATCCTCAACAACAATATTTTTAGATTTAATATTTTTAAATTAAAAAATAAATTTTCAAAAGCTTAATTAAAAAATAAAATCATTGAATAATAAGGAAGCTACTTTTAAATATAATATAACCTCCTCTTGTTCTCTAACCAGAGCTAGTGGAATTAATATACTTTGTGTTTCTCTGTTTCTTTGTATATTATTCCGGTAAACTTAAATTTATATGTTAAATGTATCTTCCGGAAAACTGTAATGCTTTCCGGAAAGTATTTCAGAATTATTTTATTTGTTAACCGGAAAATTAAAATTAATTTTTTAAATGTGTTTTCCGGAAAATAGTTGTGTCTTCCGGAAAGAATTAAATAATTATCTTTAAATATTAATCTGGAAGGAATTAATCTTCCGGAAAGAAAATTCTCTTATTAAATGTGTTTTCCGGAAAATTAGTAATTTCTTCCGTAAAGATTAAATAATTATCTTATTAAATGTGTTTTCCGGAAAATTAGTAATTTCTTCCGTAAAGATTAAATAATTATCTTATAAATGTGTTTTCCGGAAAATATTTCAGAATTAATGTTTTTATTAGGAATTATCAAATTCAGAATTATTAAAATTTATTTTCAAGAAATATTTTTGCTGAAATTTCTGGTACGAAAAATAAAAAGCCAAATTCCAACTTTTTATCTCAAAATTTAATTAAAAATTAAAAAAAAATTTTTAATTAAAATTAACCACAAAATTAAATTTTTTATTTTTCCATATTTGGAAATTATTATTGCTAAAAATCATTTATGTTTGTTTATTATTTGTATTTTATAAAAGATAATTTTTTTTAAATATCCACGATGTAAAAATTGCTTGCGTTAATCCCTAAAATTATATTGAATAATCCTATATATAATTTTAGAATTAATATTTGTCCGGCATGTTTCGGCGCAAGTTATTTAGGCGTAATGAAAAAACTAAAAAAAAAAGGCGTGGCCTTTAGTTTTTTTATCTCAAGCTAAATCTCAAGTTTGAAAAGAAAAGGAAAAAAGGTGTGGTAAATGTGTTTTTTTGTGGTAAGAGGAATTGTTTACTTCATAAAAGAAAGGTCAGTGATGAAGGTAATAAATAGAAAAAGAGAAAAGTAAAATGTAAAAATTTTATTATTGATTAGTGTAAAATTGAAAATAGGTCAACATAATTAAAAAAAAGGAACAAATAATAAAAGATTATAGGACAAAGGCCAACCAAAAGAATTTATTTTAACATTTGTAAAAAATGTCAGTAAACGTATTTATTTTAATTTTATGTTCACTTTACTTATAATATACCAGGGGTGTTGCAACTCGATTTTTAAAAAGCTGAAGACGGAAGGCGGAATAAACGGAATAAATTTCAAAAACGGAAGACGGAAGGCGGAAGCGGAAGAGCCGAAAAAGACGGAATTCGGCGGAAGACGGAAGAAATAAAAAAGCGGAAGACGGAAGAAAAAAAAAATATTTATTCAAAGTCACATTTTTAGCGCCGCATGCGAAAATTTTGAGATTTTAGATGCTCCAACCAAAGAAAATCCATCCTTTTTAGCGTCGCAGGCGAAAATTTTGAAATTTTGACAAGGAAAATTCACAATTTCTTCGCCTAATTCAACAAGAAATCTATGAAAAACTTTTTAATTTTGGCCGTCATTAGGGGTGTATTTTGGCGGAAGAGAGCCAAAAAACGGAAGACGGAAGCGGAAGAGTCAAAAAAGACGGAATTCGGCGGAAGACGGAAGGCGGAAGAGCAACATCCCTGTAATATACCTATTAAAAATTTCCATTTGTTGTTTTTCTTTTTTCTTATTATTTTAAAAAAAAAATTTTTCTCACTTTTTTTTTATTTCCTACTGTTGACTTATACTAAATACTTTCCTTTAACTACATATATTAGGCCCCCTCTTATCCCTAAAAACCATTTATTGAGTGCTTATTTATCACTTTTATTCATCGAAACTTATTTCGAAGTTTAATTTAGAAAATTAAAATATTTATAATTAGCTACTTTTTTACAGCACACTACCTATCATTTATAATTTTTTCTCATGAGTGATAATAAAGAGATTTCTCTAAGTACTTTCAATGAATTGCATACTACTCCTTGCGGTACATCCATGGCGTAAGTGTTATGTAAAAATTTGTTAACTCAAAAAAAACGTGTTTACTTATTTTTTATAACTATAAAAACAAAACATTAACAAAGAACTTACAGAACAATTGATAAATACTAGAAAACAATTTCTACAGTACATTTGTTCTTACACTATTTCTTTTTTACAAAAGTTTGCGTTACTGTTTTATTTCTTTGTAGACAAAAAACATAATAATCTTTTTAATTTCTCAATTATTTTATTTACATTAATTTAATAAAGTTCTTTCTGTGGACAAATTACAAAAGTCATCAAAACAGAATTTAAAATTTCCTTATTATGTTCATGTCTGGAAGGTGAAAAGTTTGTGGTGACTGCCTTTAAAAAAGGAATGCCTAAAAAATTTGAAACTGATTGTGTTGAAGGATTTGTAAGTACTAAAAGATTTTTTTTTTATTTAAAAAAATTACTATAATATTAGCAATATGCGGTAAAAAAATTAAAAAAGTTTGCAACTTTTTTCCGCCTTTTCTTTTTAGCCAATTATTATTTATAAAAATATATCTAAATGTATAACACATGTTAAATTTTTCACTTTATCTTTTTATGTATTAGCTTTTACCATACTTAGAGCACAGATAAACCAAAAGAGCGTAAAAATTTTATGTTTCACTTTAACAATTTAGGTAGTTGCTTTTACAATGCTTAGAGCACAGAGATTCAACAAAGAGCGATTTAACGGCCAGCAGTATTTTGGGACTCCTTTCGAATTTGAGTTTATATATAGTAACAACTCTAAACACATTCGTTTTGAAAAAGCTATTAAAAAAGTAGATTCATTTGGTCGTATGCAGCCTGGTTTTCAATACGTAACTTTTACTTTTTTCTTTCATTACTCTTTTGTGTAGGAAATTAAGTGTATTGTAACGAAACCATTTGTGGCTTTTGATAGTACAAAACTTTGTACTGTTATTGCAGATGAACATGGAAATAGAGCTGACTTATATGTCTCGGGCACTGATTTGGTAAAAAAACTTGGGACAACCAATACATCACAAATGCTATTGTTGAAAAAATGTTTTGTAACAATAAACGGTGCTTTTCTTATTAGTACTTGGCAATAAAATTTAATTAAGATGAATGCTTGGAAATTTTTTCATCGGTTGAAGATTTGATTATGATGGAGAATGAGAAAAAAATTATTCCTAAAGTTTTAAAAACTCCAATTAAGCGTAAAAAAATTGAATTTGAAAAAGAATCTGAATAAAATAAAGAAATGTAAAAATACAAAAAAGTATATTACTTTTTTTCATTATAATCTCCTGGTTTACAAATAAAACAATTTTATGTTTCTAGTCCCTTTTTACACCTTAACACAATTTATTTATACGTTTTTGTCACTTTTGTTGTACCTACTGCTTTTTTTAACCTAAACTTTGTAACAGTTACAAATGTTTGATTTTATTATTAAATTTTAATTTGTTATTTGTCACTTTTACCCGCATGAAAAATTTTACAATTAATATTGTACATTACAATATCTCTACATTATATCTAAATATATATACAGTTTACTATAACCAATGTTCATCTTAAATACCTATATAACCATAGATTCATATGCTATGTTTAAGTTTTGCAAAATATTTATCTATTTTTTAGTATATACAAGCTCATGTAATACAGAACACTCTTAAAATCACACTTGCCGAACAGGACATCTTGGTATTTGAAAAGTTATTCAAACTTTTACTTTTAAACGTTTGTAACGTTTAAAAACGTTTGTAACGCTAAGTCCCAGATGAGGTAACAGGACAAAATTTAAATAACGTGAGACGTGGTAAAAGGTCAAAAAAAAAAGTTTACGGGACCTATATTCCTGTATTAGTTACAGTAAAGCAATGCGAATAAAAAGTCCATAAGAGGAAAAAATTGAACAAAGCCACCTAAAATAAGCCCACCTTAAATATCATTTCTTCTATTTAACATGTGTTATATTTAACATTTAGATGAAAAAGCGCCAGAATTTAGGCAGCTCATAAATGCACATAAAAGATGACCATACCACAATGTTCATAAAAATGGAAAGGACAAAATGTCCATAAAAGCAATTCCTCAAAGCAATTCGGGATAAAATAGATGTAGAAGCATTTGGGAAAATGCCCATTAAAGACGGAAGAAACTGGCCATAAAATTAAAAAAATTAAAGAAACAGTATATTTTATAATATTGTAAAGATTTTGCCTAACGATTAGTCTTTCTCGAAGGTCAATCATATTGAGCTATAATAGTAAGAATTGAAAAAGATTGTAATTTTTTTGTCATGCTTTACTGAAACAGTAAGAAAAGTTTAGAAAATGAAATCTACATACTTTATAGTTTCCAATATTTTTCATTATGATGTTATAAACCTATGTTAGGCAAAAAACATCTGACAGGCAACAATTATTAAAAAAAGATTTTTTCTTAATTTAGTGTTTTCCATATAACGGGGATTTTTTTGTTGACCGGTGGAGTGTTTCGCCGACCGGAGGAGTTTTCCTTTAATGGGACACGTGTTCCATGCACGGGGGAAATGTTCCGCGTAACGAACTATTTATGTTAATTAGAAAATTTTTTTGTCTAGCGGGAAAGCTCACCCGAAGGGTGAGCTTTCTTCGCTAGTTTTTAAATAAAAATTGAAATTCTCTCTCTAATTTAATTCATTATTAATTAAAAACTAAAAATTAAAATGAATTTTTCAAATAATTTATTAAAAAATATTTTTATTAATCTATTTTTAATAATATTTCTTTGCTATAATATATTAGCACAAGATAATGGAGAGAAAGATTTGATCACTGAAACTCTCCCTGGACAAGATTTTGAAATTAATTTTAAACATTATTCTGGTAATTTTAAAAGAAAATATTTAAAATTAGTTTTAAAATTTATTAAAATTTATTTTAGGTTATCTTAAAGTTTCGAAAACTAAATTCCTTCATTATATGCTGACTAAATCACAAAATAACCCTGACAAGGATCCTTTGGTAAATTTTTGATCTTTCTTCATTAAATAGGGATTTCCATCAAATTTATAATTTTTCAAAGGTTTTATGGTTAAATGGTGGTCCTGGATGTTCTTCACTTCTTGGTCTATTTACTGAATTAGGACCTTATTTGCTTTCAGAGGATGGTTCTAAATTAACTAAAAACCCTTATTCTTGGAATAATAATGCTAATGTATTATTTCTTGAATCACCTGCTGGAGTTGGATATTCTTATTCAACTGATGGAAATATTACTACAAATGATGATGAAGTAAAATAATTTTTAGCTTTTTATTAAATATTTCAAAAAAAAAAAATAAATAAGGGTGTGATTCTTCATATGAAAGGGTAAGCTCGGTTCCAAGGAATTAGGGAGATCAGTATATACCGTACATACGTAAAGAGCTAATAAATTCTATTCCGTATATAGTGCCTGATAGGGACTATCTGATAGGTTGTTTATATCCATTAGGAAAATAATGTGGGGGCCAAGGGACATTTACATTCATTTAGTCATAAACTACTACCTCTATTTTTTGATCTCTAATTTAAAAAATAAATTCATAAGTAACTCAATTTTGGATTATTTTTCGAAAGAAAGTGCAAAAAGATTTTGAAATTTCACAGCCCAATAGTCTTTCATTTATGGATAAATATTGATGATAAATAGAGAGAAAGAGTAAAGAATAATAATATTAGAAAATTTTTTTTAATTTTAAAATTTTCTTCATTCCATTCCAGACAGCTAAATACAATTATGAAGCATTAAAACAATTTTTCAACAAATTTCCTTCCTTTAAAGGACGCCCAACTGTAATTAGCGGCGAATCTTATGCTGGAATTTATTTGCCAATGTTGGCTAATTTAATTATTAATGGACAAAAAACTTTTCCAATAAATTTTAAAGTAAATTTTAAATTAAAGTGATCCTTGGGATGGTGTTATAACGAGAGTAACAATTTAATCACCAATTAAAAAAATAAATTTTTAAAGGGAGTGCTAATTGGGAATGGAATGCTGAGTCAAATTATAAATGTTAATACTATTCCAATTTTTGCATATGGTCATGGTATGGTAGATGAAAAATTTTGGCAACGTTTTAGTAAAAAATGTTGTAATGGATGTGTCGGTAAATATAAATAAATTTAAATTAGAGTTGCACGAGATCGAGATCTCAACCGAGACCGAGCCGAGATATCTCGGTTTATTTCAATATCGGTCTCGGTTTTGTCTATCTCGGTCTCGACTACCGAGACCGAGAATCTCGTTGTAATCTCGCCGAGATTCGAGACAGAGTTTACACCCCTAAAGATCCAAAATTTTCAGAAAATTTTGTGAATTTTTCAAATAAATTACAACAGACATGCCTAGAAATTAAAAATTCTTTACTAACGAGGTTATATTATTAAAAATTTTCGCCTGCGGCGCTAAATTGAAGAAATTCTGCCTTTATGGCCTTATGAAAATCAAAATATTTTCGGCTGCGGAGCCAACAAAACCGAGGCATTAATTTTGAACTGGGACATTACTGTTACGAGCAAAAATAGGGAAGTAAGAAGGCTTTATGAAAAAGAATGTTTAGTCCTGTAACCTGAACACGAAACCTTGGATCCGGAACGGTAGATGGAGTTTTATTTTGAAAAATTTTTCTTATGGTTTTCCAAAAGAATTAATATAAGTTAAATTTTGGTCTGAATAATTTTAATAAATATAAAATATTATTATTTTAAATTAATATGAGGTTATTTCGAAGAATATTAGGATTTACACCGAATTTTAAAAATTAAAAAAAATCTCGGTTATCTCGGAATCTCGATCTCGGTCTCGGCTCAAAAGTTGGGTCTCGATCTCGATCTCGGGTTTATCAGTCTCGGCCGATCTCGGTCTCGGTTTTCTCCTGAAATCTCGATCTCGTGCAACTCTAATTTAAATCTAACAAATCGTATATTATTAAAAATCAGGTGGTATGCCTTTCAGACATCATGAGATCTATGCCTTCCCAAGGCATATCTTATAAACTCGAAGGGTTTTGGGAAATGAGGATAGGTTGAATCTGAAATACCAGGATGTCCTAATTTGGAAACCATATATTTTATAAGTCAAATCCGCATGTATTGGGTCAGATACTTGGACCCACCCCTGAGCCTTAGCTCATAGGAGACAGGGAAAAAATACTTGGAAATATTGAATAAATATTTTCCCATTTTTGTATGTCAACAATAATATTTATTTAAACTTCCACTTCTAAATTTAAACTAAATAACAATTTAGATACTTGTGATATAGCTTTTTATGCTAATAAACCAAAATCAAAATGTTTTAAACTTGTTTGTTAAAAATTTAAATTAATTAAATTATTTTATAATTTAGGCTAATTCAATATTTAAAACCATGTACAGTGGTCTTTTCAATCCTTATGATATTTACAGTAACTGTGGTATACAACTAGACTATCTAAAAAATATAAAATTTTAAATTATTTGAACAGCATCAATAACAAATACACAAACTTTAACAAAAAATAATTTGAAGGGATTATTTTCTAGAGCACCATTCATGGTGAATATGATGGAACCTTTCTTAATTGAAGTTTGTTATGGTCTAAAGTAGGGTTAAGCTGTATCGAGATCCCGACATTTTTGAATCCCGATACCAGTTTTTGCCAATACCGATACCGAGCCGGTTTTGGAATTCTAAAATCCCGATTCCGGTTTTGGGTCGGTCCGGATCCCGATACCGCTTAACCCAGGTCTAAAGCTTTTGTCAGTTACAATTTCATCGTTTACTAAACCAAAATCTTTTTGAATCTATCCCAAACTCTATAATTTTAGATGGTATATACATTGAAATATTAAGCAAAGGTACAGACATTTTTGGAAATCTTTTTGCGTACAGACATTTACGGACAAACTAAACTATGAAATCTGAACGACGGACACTGAGTCTTGTCCAGTACCATTGCATGCATATTATACTATAGTACCTATCAAGCTATAAAATAGAATAGAAAATTTCAACCACTATCCATTAGAAAAACCTAATACCAGGGATCATTCCCTTTCGACTTTTGACAAGTATTTAAATAAAGTTTGGTATTCAGGAGAATGAATTTGAAGATCTAAAAGTTCAATCTCAAGATGAAAGTTCTGATCAACCGATTATTCCATGTATTAAAGGTATTTAGATTACCTAATTCATTTTTTAAAATTTTTATTATTCTAAGGAACCACAATAAATAAATATTTAAATTCATCTAAAGGTTTGTTGAATATATAATTAAATTAATAAAAATAATTTAAAAGTACGAGAAGCATTACATATTCCAAATGATTTAAATATTGAATGGCAAGAATGTAGTGAAAATCTTAAATATTATCAACAATATGTTAGAAAATTATAATAAAAGGCTTCTTTTAATCAAAGAAAAAATAGTTAGAAAGGCACAGGATATTAGGAATCGAACAGAATCTTTGTTGTAATCAGACGATTTTAGGTCCCGATACCTGAAGCTCACAACCATTTTGATCCCAAAATGTCTTTGAAAAGCCTTTTCAGAGCTTAGAATCACGATCGTAGTTTAATGGTCTATGAGAGATGAGTGTGATAAATGGGGGCAGTTCATACTTCTCAACCCCTTTCGGAAGGTAATGAAAAATAGAAGAACCCTCAAGTTGGACCTAAAAGTTCAAAAAGTTCTGTTGGATCCATCTAATTGAAAGAGCCATCCAATTGGAAAAGTTAGTAGAGATGTTCTGGTAGTAGGGGAATGCTGGAAAAGGACATGGAAATAAAAATTCAAATATTTATAGTTGACATGAAGAAATTTGTGAATAATACATTAAATGCAAAAATACCAATAATGACATACTTTGGGGATACTGATTCAATTTGTAATTTTTTGATAGGAGAAAGATTTGCTGCACAACTTGGAATTAAAGTTTATTTTGAATTAAAATATTATTTAATTTAATATTTAAATTAGTTAAAAACACCAAAACAGCCCTGGATTTTTAAAGACCAAGTTGGTGGTTTTGTGACTGAATATGATGGATTGACTGTATTAACTGGTAGTACATTAAATTAGCTAACAATAAGTTATAAAATTGACCCCGATTATTATCCACTGGGATATAATATCACTTACCGTATTTACTTTATTACAATGCCAGCTCTAATAGAATGCCAGTCTTTTTTAGAATGGCATTTGATTTCTTCAACTCGTGAAAAAACGAACTTCTTGCACGTTTCACAACAGGTACAAGTTCTAAAAAAATAAATAGAAAAATAGAACGCCATGCCATTATAATAGAGGAAATACGGTAATTTAGTTCCATCCAATGTTATAAAATCCTAGGAAATGTTGGGATATCCGTTTATTTTCTGATTTTTCGGACCTCTCAACAGAACTTCTTCCACAAACATTCTATCCTAATCTCCTCCTGATATAACGCCATATATCTGAAATATTTCGGATGGGATATAAATGAACTCAAATTTAAGAGCATACATGCTTTATCTAATTAAATTTATTTCAGTTAAAGTAAGGAAAGTTTAAAATTACCAATTTTTAACTCAATTTTGAGATAATTCAGTTTTAATTTATTTATTCATTATTTTTAATAGGTCCCAGAATGGGCACCTCAGAAAGCATTGCATATTTTAACTAAATTTTTGAATAATCAGCCTCTTTAATTTGACAAAGAAGGGAAGTGAATGATAAAAAATGAAGATTAAAAATTTAACTGGGGAATTAAAAATTAAATTTGGAATTAAAATAATTTTTAATTTATTTGATAAAATTTATCTTATTATTGAAAAGTGTTTTTTAAAAATATTCTTTTTAATTATTTTTAAATGTCATGTCATGTGTTGTTAAAGTTGGGCAAATAATTTAATTAATGTTTAAGTAATGCTTTTAAAGTACACATGTTTTTAAAAATTATAAAGATTAATTGAACAAAAAATGATAAAAATTAAAATTAATTTTATATCATCTAATTGATTTTAAGAAAAGAAAATTGATTTTAAAGAATTTTTCTTATCTATTTTTTCGTTTTAAAATGAAAAACTTTTCACTCTTTATCATTTTATTTAAATAAATAATTATAATTCAGACATCTTAATTATTAAATGCAAGTGGCTAAAAGACTTTTAAGGACCCGACACATGAGTTTATTAAGCTAAGCCTAACTAATTCTGTAATGTTTTAAAATATTTTTTTGGTCCAAAAAATTAAGCTTAAAATTAGGCTCATTTTAAAATAAAATTCATAAAAATCGGCCAATATCTGAAAAAGGTACACCCCAAACTACCGCGAGCCCAACCTAACGCAGGGCGATTAAGCAAGTTTATTAAAGTCAAACTTCTTAAATTTTAGTATGATTCGACTTATCTCGACAAATCGAAAATCGAAAATATTCAGTAACAAATCGAAAATATTCAGCTTCATTAAAGAAAGTTATGGCTTTGCGGTTGGTTGGCCTGCTCCTAAGTGATATGGCAACTTTCTAATCTCGGTCAAAATCCTTATTTTCTGGCCAAAAATTTTTTATCATTACTCTTAATTTTATAGATAATTATTAGCTTGGTTTTATAAAATAGTAACGATGCGAATTTTTAAAATTTTTATTTATTTTGTGTAAATTAGCGTAAAACAAAAATTTAAATTTTAAATCATTTCGTCAAAGAAATTCACAAAATGACATCTAACCCACAAAATGGGAAATCTTCTTCATTTAAACCGTCTTCAGTAAAAACCAATGTTAATACTAATTGCTTTTTTGGTTTTAATCGTTTTCATTATTGTGTGTTATTATGTTGGTTATTTGGAATTTTCTTTGGAGCACAAATGCTTTTTCCAATATTTTCAAATTATATACCAAAATGGAAATGTTTATTAAATAATTCTTCAATTAATGAATTTACTAGAGATTGTTTAATATATCAACAATGTCCTCAAGAATTTATACAATTTGAAGAAAATATACCTTTCCATTCAGCAGCAATCGAATTTGGCTGGTTTTGTGGGGCTAATGCTTATAAACGAGCTTTATTTAGGTAAAAAATTTTTTTGACTAGAGATAGAGATTTTAAAAGTCTGGGCCTGGACTCTGAGTTCGGTTTATTGACCTAGGCCGGATCCTTGGCCTGTAGTCGAGGAAAAATGCAAGCCAAAGAAAAACCCAGTAAATTCAAAAAATGCCTGGGCCTGGACTCTTCCTGGACTCTGTAGTCCAGGAAAAACCAGGCCTTGTTCAAGACCCAGCTCGATCACCCAAGCAGGACTTTTTAGTCCAAGTCTATCTTAACATATGGAATTAAACCTCCTCTTAATTACAAAATTTTCCTAATTAAAGTCAAATACAATTTTCTGGTGTTCTTATTGGTACCTTAACTTTTGGAGCAATATCTGATGCTTTTGGTCGAAAACCAGTTTCTATTTTTGTGTTAACTATTGGAATTGCTTCAATGTTTGCTACTGGTAGAAAATAATTTTTTTTAATTTCCATGATTGTTTCCCATAGCATTTGCACCCAATTCGCATTTTTTGTTGGCTAGTCGATTTATTATTGGTCTCTGTATTGGTGGAAATTTGGTTGTTGTTTATACTTTTGTAATGGAACAATTATTGCCTACACAAAGAATGGCTATTAGAGGAGTTATTAATTGGGTGATTTTTAATTTTTTCTGAAATTTTTTTTGAAAATTTTGGGAGGGGTCTGAAAATTTTTTTTTGAATTTTTTTTTTGGATTTTCTATCGGAACTTTATTATTTTTAAGGGAGTTGTTCGTCTTCTATTTACTTTGACTTGTATGTTCTTCCCAGATTGGCGTTCTTCAAGTATTGCCTGTGCTATATTTACAATGCCTATATTAATTATTATAATTTTTGTAATACCTGAAAGTCCAACTTGGCTGGTATATTTTTAATAAATTTTTAGATTTTAATAGAATTTTTTAATAAAATTTTTAAAGCACAGCAAAGGCCGTCTTGAACAAATGCGTGTAAATGAAAGAAAAATAGCTCGTTTAGCAGGGCTTCCACCAACAATTAATTTACCCGAACATGAACAATTATCTCCAAAAGAAAGTTCTTTTTGGAATTTAATTCGAGACAAAGCTCTTTTTCGACGTGTTTCTGTTCTATGGGTTATGTGGTATATGAAACGATTTTTGAAATTTTATTTATTCTTTTTAGGTTCACAGCAGCAATTTCTGGATATTCTATAGATTTGAATAGTTCAAATATTAGTGGTGATCTTTATCTTAATCAGGCAAGATATCAAGTTTTTCTGGTGTATTTGGTAAAAATTAGGATCACAACAGTGAATGTGGTGGGTTCGAATCCCTCTCTTGGACTTTGATTTTTATTGTGGTTTAATTTCATTTTAATTATGTTTATCACTTTTTTAAGGCTTGAGGCTGTTTTTTAAATTATTTTTCTTCATTTTTTCATTTTTCACCAATTTTTAAAGTGTCTTATTTCTTCACTTTGTGCCTTCTCAAAAATCTGTCTTGTTATAGTGGATACGGTATTTCCAAAATTTTCTCGCCGCAATCTTCATCAATGGTCACAAATTGGAGTAATTATTTCTGCTTCAATTTTAGTCGTTTTTGTATTAAATAAATACGATGGAATTGGAATTCTTTTGGCTAATTTAGTTGGAACTACCTTTATTGAGTTAACATGGGATGCCTGCTATCTTTGGTTCTATTTTTTAAAGTTAATTTATTTAAAATAAATTTTAAAATGTTTTTAGTTCTGTAGAATCAGTACCAACATCTTTAAGGTTTTTAGATTTATTTGCAAGATAAATAATGGCTCTGTCCATTTTATGCGTCCCAAGAATATTTATGCGTCCCATAAAGTTAAATATTGGATTTTATATGGATTTCAAAGTTGGGGTCTCAGACTAATTGCCGTAGGTCCCGAACAAATTTATTTTTCGAAACCCAGCCCACTTTGAACTCAATAGAAAATCCAATACAGTCGACTCTTGATATAGTCAACCCGAAGGGACCGAAAAAATAGTAGACTATATCGAGAGTTGACTTTACCGAGAGATTGGCTTAGTGTATTTTCCCTTGTGATGGGCCGGGCGGGACCTGAAGAGGAGTTGACTATATCGAGAAGTTGACTTTATCGAGAGTTGATGATAAGAGAGTCGACTGTATTTAACTTCATGGGACGCATAAAACATAAAATGGACACGAGACTAATAATTTCCTAGGGCCTCATCAGTTGGTTCATGTTCATTAATAGCTCGTATTGGTACATTAATCGCTCCAGTTGTATGTTTTTTAAATGTGTTAATTTTTTTATTATTTTAACTTTTTAGTTAGTATTTTTAAATACTCATTGGTCATCAAGTGTTTATTTGGTTATTGTATTAATTGGTTTAATTAATTTATTAATTTCTTGGTTATTTCTAATCGAAACAAAAGGAATTAATTTGGATGCTGTACATCTACATGAAGAAAATAAAAAACAAAATTTTATAGAGAAAGGAGAAAATGAAAGTCTAAAAATGCAAGAAATACAAATTGAGGAAAATAAACAATAAATCTACCGTATATGATGAAATAATTGTCCCCTCTCTAATAATTACCCAAAGAAGTTAAAAATAATAACCCCTGGTAATTATTTCAGCATACGTGATTTTTTGTGGAGGTGTTTCGAAAGTATAATATGCCTCCAGAAATACCGTACTGTAATATCAGAAATTTTCAGATTTTTTAATCAAAATATATGGAATATTATTTTAAAATTTACTCATTATTTTCGTTTGTTTCGAAGCATATTTTTATCGGTAAAGGTCGATTCAGAGTAGCCGATTCAGAGTCGCCGATTCAGAGTACGCCGATTCAGAGTAGCCGATTTTGACCTATAACTTTTTTGATTTTTGACCGATCCGAATAATTCTTTTATCATTCGAAAGGTCTCGGGTTGGGGATTCTTTTTCTTAACTGAGCCAACATGTTCCGATCATTTTTCAAATAGATACACGCAATAAATGATGTTACAGGCAGAAAAAAGTCAGTTATTCGGTTATAACTTTTTGTAGAATGTTCGGATCAAGTCGATCCAATTAAGAAAAAGAATCCCCATTCAAAGACCTTTCGAATGATATAAGAATTATCCGGATCGGTCTAAAATCAAAAGCGTTATGGGCGTACTCTGAATCGGCGTACTCTGAATCGGCGACTCTGAATCGGCTACTCTGAATCGTCCCCTACCTTATTTTTATTGTTTAATTTTGGTATAAAAATAAGATAAAAACTAGACATGTTTTTATTATTTTTTAAGTTTTACTAATATCTGTTGTATAAACATTTATAGAAAAATTACAAATTTTTTTAATGCTTGTCTATAATTTATGCAAATATTAAATTAATAATAATATCTTTATAATAATATTATACAGATTTTATTGGTAAAAAAAGTTAAATCTAACTTTAATACAATATTAAAATTAATACAATATTGGGAATATTTATAAATCATTTTGTTTACAATTTTACAATAATAAAAAATCAGAATAGCAACAAATCTGTTGCTATTTTAATAATAATATTCTGATTTTTTATTATTGTAAAAATGTAATTAAAAATACAAAAGTAATAATTTTTGTATTAATTTTACAACAGTTTATATAAAAAGTTTGTAATAATGTTGGCTTTTTATTTAATGGGTAGGTTTATAAAAGCCCTATCTTGATTAATATTTTTAAGAATTTTTAAAAAATTTATTAATAATGCAAAAAACTCAAAGAAATTCTAAAAAAATTTCAAAAATCAAAAATAAAGAAAAAATTATTTCTAAGCTATTTATAAATTCTTAAAATCGAGAACTAAAAACTCTCAACAGAACTCTCAAACAAAGTTGAGGTACACAAATTAACTATTTATTTACAAATGAGGTTTAGGAAATACTAAACTTAAGACAAGTTTAGTAAATACAAATGGGTATATATAGGAGTAGATAAAGGGCGGGATATTGTTACGTATTCACGTAACAGAATAATTGTAGACTACTAGGTTAACTAACAATGTGCTTTATCACAAGGGTAGAAATACAATAGCAAGAGTACAATAGGAATAAGACTGTGTGTTGGAGATAGACTATGTTGTTGGTTGTTGACGTTGGTTGTTGTTGTAGGTTGGTTGTAGATTAAGAATAGGTTCCAAGCGTCTAAAAGCTAGCGCTTTTATACTATACCTAACACCTCCCTCCTTTAATAATTTTAGACTATAATTTGTTTATTTGATTTAGAATATGTATTATTTTTTTTTTTTTTTTACCATTTTTAGGTTTTTCTTAAATTATTTAGACTATGACAAAAATATCTCCAACAAGAAATACATACAAAGGGACAAAATTACAATAATTATATACAAAGGGGAACAATTAAAAATATTTACATACAATAATATTATCACAAAATTTATTTATTTACAACAACATCATGGCTCATCTTCATGTTCGACGTCATCTTTTGTTCCTCGACTGTGTTTTTCTTTTGATACATCTTTCATCATGGACCTAGACTCCATTAGACTATTTTCAAGATTTTGACTAGGAATTGAACTTTTCATAGTTTTAAGACTTTCTACAGAATTCGAATAATTTTCATTTGGTTTCATAGACTGTGGCTTTCTAATTTGCCAATCTTCTCTACTAACTATGCTTTTCAATCGAGGGACTTCGATTTTCCATTTTTCTTCGACTTTATTTATAATTGTCCCCGGTAACCAGACTATTTTTCCATTTTTATTTCTATTCATGACTAAGACTTTCATGTCTTTTTCGAATTGACTAGGCTTTTGCCATGTTTTTGGTTTTTCTTTTTTTATTAATACTTTCTTCCAATTTTGTGGTTGAATATGTTTTTGGTTGAATTTGTTTGAATTCTGATTTTTACAATTTTGATCTTCAGGACTATTGAGATTTTTATTCATTCGACTTTTATTCAGACTATTTTCTTTACTATATTTTCTAATGAGAGGCGAGCTTGTGCCGAATTTATTCAACCATGGTAAACCCATAAGATTGACTTGTCCTTTAACAATATGGACTTCTTCTACTGACCCTTTGCCTAATATTTCAACTAAAACTTTGACTTTTCCTTCTATTTTGTACTCTGTTCCTCCTATACCAATTCCGGTATAACTGACTTGACTTAATTTTGGACTACCTAGTTTTTTCCAGGTTTCTTCATTAATACAACTAATCTGTGATCCCGAATCTACTATCATTTCGACTGGTTTATTATTCAATTTTATTGATTCGGTGATCCATTTTTCTTTAATTAGAATATTTTCTCGATCAAGAATATCTGCCATGCAAGAATATGGTCCTACATTATTACGATTTATCGACTTGTAATTTTCTTTAGGACGACTGACTCTATTTAACCATGGCTTTGGTTTGTTGCAATTTTGACTAATGTGGCCGATTATTCCACAATTATAACAAATCTTTTGTTCTAATTTGACTTGGCTTTCTTGATGCCATTTCTTTTTTTGATATTTATAGAATTTGTTCTCTTGACTTTTATTTTGACTATATTTCATATTATCATCCATACTTTTGTTTTCTTTCATCATATCGACTTTACTCTCATAAGAATATTCGGATTCTTTTTCAACTTTTGACTGACTATTTTCATATATTTTTGTTTCGGACTTTGTCAAATAATTATTACATTCTTCCAATAATAATTTCAGAGTACAATCTTCTTGCTTTGACTCTACGAATTTCAGACTAACTTCTCGCAAATCATCCATTTCTTCTGGAATTCCGGCGATGAATATAAGAATTTTGACTTCTTCGACTGTTAAGGCCATTTCTGCCTTTTCGCATTCTTCATCGACTATGTTTCCGAATTCCAATACTTTCTCAGTACTCTGGCATTTTAACTTCATGATTTCATATCGGTTGACTATTTTTGATTTTTCTTTTAATTCGTCGACTGAATTATTACATTCTGTCTCAGAATTGACTTGACTCCAACAACTTGAATTGACTAATTCTTTCATATTTTCTTGTTGCTTAAGAATATTCTCATGCATTTTTAGAATTTGTTCTATAACTTTCGGATCCATTTTTGATTTTATGTATTTGACTTTTTCGTTTTTTTTTTTTTAAAATCCGAATGTGTGAGTGGTTTCTTTTTACTTGAATTTGGTTTGTTCGACTGTGCGACCGCGCCAATTTCTGTTACGTATTCACGTAACAGAATAATTGTAGACTACTAGGTTAACTAACAATGTGCTTTATCACAAGGGTAGAAATACAATAGCAAGAGTACAATAGGAATAAGACTGTGTGTTGGAGATAGACTATGTTGTTGGTTGTTGACGTTGGTTGTTGTTGTAGGTTGGTTGTAGATTAAGAATAGGTTCCAAGCGTCTAAAAGCTAGCGCTTTTATACTATACCTAACAGATATAAGGAAATGTAAAATATAAGTTTGTTTGAATATATAAAGAGAAATAAATTCTAAAGATGTTTGTAGATTGATAAAAAAGGAAAGAATGTGGAATTCATATATGTGGAAGGAATAAATTAAAACAAGGAAAGTAGAAGGGCAAAACATTCGACATTATCAACAAATATAAAAACATCAAAATGTTTTTGAAATTTTTTTTAATTTTTTTTACAAATTTTTTATTTAAATAATAAAATTTTAAATAAAAAATTTATAAAAAAATTAAAAAAAAATTTTAGAAATCGATACTAAAATATATTGTGTTTCGGGGGCGCGCATTTTATAGAGTTTCCACGTTTTAGAAAGCGTGTAATCGAATTTTTTGTTTCTCTGTCAAATGATTTACAAAATTCAATGTTTTTAAGGCTGATTGTTTTATAGCTAGACGGAGACGTATTTTTAAAAGTTTATTAAAAATCAAGAATGTACAAATTTCAATATTAATTACCTTAATGAACATAAGAAAAATATTCATTAAACATTCGTCACAAGTTCGTCTCGGTTACCGTATACGTCACAATTTATTTTAGTTAAAATTTTTTATTTAAAATTTTAAGCAAAATATTTAATAAACATAATCAATAAACAAATATAAAGTTGACGTTTTAAAAGTGATGTTATCATCATACTGTAGTCGAAAACATCAAATGTTTCACGTGTTTCATAGTAAGAGTGTTGCTGCGCGTCCACTGCGCGAATGCTGTCATTCATTTGACTAATGGTGGCTAGGTTAAGAAAGGGGTTAGACGTCGAAAGACGGACGACGGTGTCGGCAATGAGAGCAACAGATGTAGTCAAAAAATCGAATGTGAGTGTCTATCCAGTGCCGCGCGTGTTTGCTGAATAAATATAGCTAGGTAGTTGTCGTTTAAGAAGGCTGTTAGATGTGAACATTAATAGACGGGTGATAATGAGGCAGAGCGCATCATACTTTAGTCAAAAAATCGAAAAAACGTGTTTTATAATACGTTTATATAATACGTGTTTTATACATAATATATGTTTTATAATATTCACGAATAAATGGTGATTAATGACTCCACCCCTTTCATGCTCCACTTGTCTAAACTCCTCCCATTACAAAATCCCCCTCATTTTTCATTTAATATATAAAAAACAGAAAATGTTAATTTTTTCATTTTTAAAATATCCTCTCTATTTTATTGACACCTTATCGTATAAAAGACATTCCCTCTCCCACTTCCCCCTACCTTAGCGTTGTCTATACAAGCGAGTTGAATTTATAAACATAAAATTTAAATTAGTAAATTGCAGAATCAAAGGCCTTATAACGGGAGTTGATGACTTGATAACTATTATTATGTTTTAAACTCTTTTTTTATTCAATACCCTCCCTTAAAAATTGAAAATTAGTCAAAGTAAAGATTAATAATATTTTTTATATAATTAAAGGAAAGCATAATTCAAATATGCTTTTAACCATCCTTCTATTCTTTTTTGTTGGAAACTTACATCATTCTATGGTTGAAGGAATGATGAATCACCATGTAATATATCCCCCGCACAATGATGGTATTTGTATAATTTATTTTAAGGGAATACGGTTTTTTAAAATAATTTTATAATATTTCTAAATACAAATTAGGTAACCAACATATTACATTAAATTTGAATGACGAGGATGAAACTATTGAATTTTCCCCTACTGAGGTGTCATACATGCTTATAATTTCGGCTGATATCAGAAGTAAGGAAATGCTTGGTGATAAAGAAACGCAAACCTACAAAAAAATTCAAAAAATTTTATCTGAAAAGCAAGCCAATTTCGTTGAAGAAGAGAAACAAAAAAAATCAGATGTAATTAGCGATCAAATTATTAAATGCTTAGAAGATAAACGAATTAAAGTGAGTACTATAAGTTTTAACAGGAAATTTTACTGAATAAAGTTGCTACCGTGTAATGGAAAGAATTTCCATTCAAATTCTAAATTTCCTCAAAATACCTGTTAATCTGTTAATCAACACCTGTTAAATAATTTCTGGTGAACAAATAAATCTGGTGAAATATTTGGGAAACCCTCTATTCCGCAAAAGTCGGCTAACCATATTAAAAGGTAACCATAACTATTTAAAAGACAACCGTCATAGATTTTTAAATAATATGCTGGATTTTTAATCTATAAATTTTAAGTTGTGCAACTATTATGAAACAATAATCAAAGAGAGTTTAATAGAAAAGAATATAACACAGGATGTGCCATCTTTAAATAAAAGATTGCAACAAATCAAATCATTTGACCCTAAGCGTGCGCAACAGCTTTCTGATGATTATAATAAAGTTAATGATTCACGGTGAAATTTTATTTAATATTAATTTTAAATATTGCTAAATTAGGGTCTGCTAAATTAGGTCGAATTTGGGTCTTCGAAAATAGAATAATTCCATAGGGAATAGCAAAAATCTGAAAAATAAAAACAGCAAAATTTAAAAAAATTTTTAACAATTTATAAAAATTACTAAAGCCGTTTCATTTTGTTGACTAATAAATCCACAACCTAAATTACTTTATATAGAAATCAAATTATAAATGCAGCATTTGAACTTACACAACCAGAGATCAATTATTTTGTTTTTTATAATCTTATTGCAATATTACAGAGTATTGCCGAGATTTACTTTAATGACAATCGGTAAATTTTTGATTAATTATAAAAACTGTCTAAATTTGGGTTCCGATAAGAGATATCTGAAATATTCGTTCTAAAATTAAACTAAAGAAATCAAAAAAGTACAAAGTAATAGTTTAAAATATATAAGGTTTAATAATCTGTTTTCGGTAATAAACCAAACATACAAAAAAAAATTGATAAATAAGAAAATAAACAATACAATTTAGAATAACATCCAAGATGATTAATATGACTGTTGGTCGTGATAACGCATCTAAACTTTTTAAATACCTATCAAACACGATTTTTAACAAAATAAAATACAAAGGTAAGGATTTTTATTTAGCAAATAAATTTAAAAAAATTTACTAAACATTATAAACCAAATTACTGTACATTAAATAAATTTTGAAAATTTTATATATTTAGTAAATAAATATATTTAATGTATAAATTGATATTTCCCAGAAAATAAAATATTTACTAAAATAATCTGAGAATAGACAAAGCCATGAAAACTAGAAATTTTTGTAAAATCTAACTAAACTCGGAGTTTTCCTAGACCATATTCCCAATCTTAATTTAAATTTAAATACCTATAAATATATAAAACAAGAAAATAATATAACGTCAAATATTTTAATAAAATTTCTTAAATTTTAAATTAATTTTAAATTTTAGGAATGAAGGTTCTTAAAAGCCCAGAAGAAATATCTGCTGAAGTGGTTAAGGAAAATTCTAAAACTCGTTCGACTTTTGTGATGCCACCTAAAAATGAAAAAGGGGTTGGAAGTAGCTTGTCTGGCGACGGAAGCGCACATACTAAACAACACGATGGTCAAAATTAAATCTAAGATTGATTTATGCCTTTAAAATGCATTCTGTTAACAAAAAAATTTGGCAGCTTAGAGAAAAGTGATATTTTTACATGGGTTAAAAAGTCTAATCCTTGGTATATAAGTTTTAAAAAATATTCAAAAAATTTGTTAGTTTAATTTCAATTGAAACAGCGATGAAAATTTTAATATTTAGAAATTTAAAAATATAATTCTAGACCCATTAACATCCAAAAAGTGTTATTTCCTAAAATAGTTCAAAAAAGTATCACTTTTCGTTACAGCGCTAAATTTACCCCGACGAGTCTCTGGCAACGTTACAGAATTGAAATTTTCAGAAAATTGTTGTGAGAGTTTAAAGAGCTTACTAGGCAAATTATTGACGGAAAATTTAGTGGCGGAGTTAGAGACTTGAATGTAAATATTTTCCAAAAAAAATACAAAAAAATTTAAAAAATTAAAAACCCTAAAAACTAATATAAAAACAAAAAAATACAAAAAAAAATAAAAAATTAAAAGCCCTAAAAACGCATAAAGAACAAAAAAAAACAAAAAATTCACACATTTTCACCTTTTTATGTATACAATCAACTCTTGATATAGTAACTCCTCGAACGAACCTCTAGAAATATCGAATTTTTTCTTCGATCCCTCCATGTTCGTTATATCGAGAGTTGACTTTCTAGCCTATTTTCTCAAATAATTACACTGAGTAATTATTTTTTCAACTTTTCTCTAGAGGGGGTAACTAATAGGAGAAAAATCTGTGGAGTTTAATTATTTTTTCAACATAACCCTAGTGATAGTAAAATAGAGAAAATATGGTAGTTATTTCAAAAATTGTATATAAATTGTATATAGTATATAAATTGTATAGTGTATAAAGTTGTAAATACAAAATGTTTATTAATTAAAAAATATTAGGAATTCTATACTGAAATTTTTGTTTCGGTTTGGTAAACTGAAGGATGTCGTCAAACCGACAACACTAAATATGAGGGTTATTTCTAGGGATGTACCCCGCCCCCGTCCCCGAAATCAGGGGAATTTGTGTCATTTTTTAAAAATTCCCCGTCCCGTTAAAAGTTCCCCGTCCCAGTCCCCTAAATTTTCGTCCCCGTCCCCAACTCTCCCCGTTCATGTAAAAAAGTGAATTTTTTCAATAGAGGTGCTATAATTTTTAAAAAGTTTCGCCTGCGGCGCTAAAAAGCAGGTGTTGGCTCCGAAATTTTTTTGATTTCCCCGAAATTTCCCTGTAAAAATGCTTTTCCCCGTCCCGGTTTCTCCCCGAAAAGTGTTCCCCGTGGCCCTCCCTACCCGTAAGGGAACAACCCTAGTTATTTCTACAAAATTTTGTATCTCGATCAAATTGCCATCCCTCGATTAATTACTTCCTCATGTGAGAGCTTTAAAAATACACCCAAAATAATTATGCGAAAAATAATCGAATAAATTAGATTTTTATCATATTTTATCATTTTAACATTTGCAATAACAAATAGGGTCAAAAGGTTTACACAATCCAGAAGTATATCCTTTACTTTTTTGTATTTCACTTGTACAATGTAAATCACAAAGTATTGTAATAATTAATTCACATCCGTGGCCTAAACCTTGACTTGAAGGAGGGTGTTCACTACGGCATTTATTGTGATCATTATGGTGATCTGGTTTGGCCATATTTGTTTCTTCTTTTAATGTCTCATCATTTTCTTTTATTTGAGCCCTTAAAATATTAATTTATATTAGTTTATTAATTTTGGAATAATTCCAATAAATCTTTAAAAAAGAAATGGAATTTTTGGAAAAAGTGGGGATCTAACAAAATAAATACTGTAATAGACAAAAATCCGAAAATTATGAAAATCGAAAATTTTTTGGGGTTGAAACCTAGATTCTCGGCGATATCAGAGATAGAAATAACAGAAAACTCCAAAACTATAGGTAGCTCTACTCAGGAAGTGAAAGAAAGGAGGGTTTGATGAAGTCATCGAATACCTTATCTTCTCGAGAGATACACCCCAACCTACCGCAGAGCTACTAAGTAGGTTTATGAAAGTCAAACCTCTTCGATTTTGGTCCCATTCGACGTAACTCGTCGGGCACTGTAGAATGATACCAAAATTGAGTGATTCGAACTCATTAAAGAAAGTTATGGCTCTGCGATAGGTTGGCCTGCTCCCTTTCTCGAGAGAGATTATCTCGTCGATATTGAAGATAGAAAAGAAAGAAAACTCGAAAACAAATACCATGCTTTCTACATAGGAAGTGAAAGGAAAGGAAGGTTAGTTTGCTTAAGTCATCGAATACCGTATATCAATTAGTAATTATTCTCTCTCTCATAATTATCCTCCTCTCAAGGCGATCTTGAAGCTATAAATAAATACCCCTCAAAAATATTCATAATTAAAATAGCTAACTACCCTCTCTAATAATTACCCCCTGCAGCGATAAATAGAAAAAATAATTACCCAGGGTAATTATTTGAGAAAATACTGTATTTATGATTTTCTAAAATTTGTTATGTTGGCCAAAATTTAATTTTATTTCCCCAATAAATTCTAATTTTATACATACATTTGCTGTCCTCCCTCATCTTGCGCTTTGCCATGTTTAATTAATAAAATAAAAAATAAAATATTATTTAAAGTAATTAATTTATTTAAAATCATTTTGAAAATAAATGTGATTTTATTTGAAAAAAGGAAGAAGTGAAAATTTTAGCTAAGAAAGATAAAAAAAAGTTAATCATTAAAGAGAAGACCAAGATTCTCTTTAATAAAAAAATTTCAGACGGAAGAGGGAGAATTAAAGAAATTATTTTAAAAATCCTGTTTTTCTGCCGTTGGCAAGGATAAATAATCGAGACGATTTATTTTAGGTCATCTTCTTTTACAAGAGATTTTTCCGAAGACAAAACTAGTTAATTTATTGAAGTTGTAAAATTAAATCTTTTATTGTTTTATTTTTGATTATTTTTGAAAATTTATAGAAATTATAATTTTGAGTTTGTAAATACATATTAGACTTAAAAATAAAAGAAATACTAAATTTGAAATTTTAACTTTCTTAGTCATAAATTTTAATTCTGAGTGTTTAGTAGAATTTAAGGTGGCCGATAAGAGCAAATGTCTATTCAGATCATTAGCCTTCCAATTCAAGTACATATATCATAATTTTTAATTTCGAAAAAGAAATTTTTATTTTGGCATTAAAACTTTGACGAAACAATCATTGACAGACTGATCGTTAACTAACTAATAGCGGTTGGGGTCAGGTGAGTACCGCCAACTGAGTACCAGAAACTGAGTACCATTCCAACTGAGTACTAGCCAACTGAGTCCCAGGTAATCAGTTGGTCTAGTAACATACGTTTTCTGCCATGTTTTTCGAGCCCCAACCGTCAAGAGCACGGGGTTTCCTTTCTCTATTTCTCATCCACACTCCTTATTTATCTCTTTTTGCATATACTCATATGTGTAGATACTCATATTGCTGGTAGC